>BQNB010022095.1:21305-63426 GCA_026074375.1 Tanacetum coccineum | reverse complement strand
GCAAGAGGAGTTGATTTTGTATCTGATAAACCTATGTTGTGATGGAGTTGACATTTGGGAAGCCATTAAAAAGAGAGAAGGAATTCAGCTGCTTATTTCTTTTCTGGGTTTATCTAGTGAAGAGCATCAGGAGTTGTTGTTTGGTTGGTTGCACTCCTGACTGACCTAATCGATGACAGCAAGTGGGCAATTACCGCAACTGATGGCATTTATCGCTTGTTTATTTGTTAGAAATGGGGTCTTATAAAGCGATGGAGGATGCAGCTTATGTTTAGTGTAATTTATGCTGTCATAGTGATGATATTTGTTCTTGCGTTAAAAGTGCGGAAGCTATTCCTGCTTTCCTGTGGTTCTTAAGGAATGGTGGATCAAAGGGACAAGAAGCTTCGTCAAAGGCACTAATGAAGCTTATCCGTAAGGCTAAGGTTGCTGCTATCAATCAGCTACTCGCTCTTCTTTGGGGGAGAATCTCCAAAATTGAAGGCTCATACCATTGAAGTATTGGGTCACGTGCTTAGTATGGCAACCCACAGTGATCTTGTGCAAAATGGATCAGACGCTTATAAAGGGTTGAGATCACTTGTTCAGGTTATTAATTCCTTAAATGAGGAAGCTCAAGAGCATACAGCTTCTGTTCTTGCTGACCTCTTCAGCAATCGTCAAGATATATGTGATAGTCTTGCAACTGATGGATTTTTGCAACCGTGCATGAAGCTTTTGACAAGTAACACCCAAGTAATTTCCACACAATCTGCCCGGGCTTTGGGTGATTTGTCTCGCCTAACCAACTCTAATTTTAAGAATAAAATGCCTTATATAGCAGAGGGGGAAGGACAAGGGCAAGCTACTGCCAACATGCACGTTTGTATTACATGTTTGATAAGTTCTAGTGCATCAGATTTGTGTGTAGTTGGACCTAATCTGTAAAAATAAACCGCAAGTTCATGATATAACTAACTAAAATATGATACCCGAAAGTAAATCTATGGTTAAAATACAAACCGGATCCCTAAGATATTCAGTAATGCATGACTGGAATATTTCACCAGCAGCTGTGGTAAGTGATGGAGTGCATGAGTCGCCATCTTCATCCGTAAGATTTGTTCTTTTGTTGGCTTGATCTTGTGCAAATTTCCATGGGAGGTACGTATATGAAATTGAAGACTATTAAATCAAAGTGATCCTATATAATTAGAAAGAATTAAGTTGTATCAGATGATCATATAACAAATGAAAGGGATATCATTGTAAATGTTTATAATAATTGCATGTTGATGTTCTGAAAATTTTAATTACCCAAGTCTCCTCAAGCAGGTTTACTGCGATATTCTAGCTTGCCATATCCACTTGTGGATTAATAATTGTTTGATCTGATTTAGCTTGAACTCCACCAAAATTATAATGTAATTTAAGAGTAAAAGGGTCATTTCTTATTCCACGATTTTGTCATTGTATGCAACAGACTTGTATTTTTACCATTTTATGTAATGAACTTTTATATTGTCATTGTAAAGAGGATTATGCTTATGCAAAGACCGATAAATGATGATAAATCTAAGATTAAACACTGCATAGTTATACCTCATCTCCTATAGCTTGTAGAGAACCAACCTCTTCTAAACAATGACGAAGAAGAAGCTAAAGGTGACAGCTTTACGATATTGCTTATTTCTACAACAGTTTCTTTGATGGCTTCCATGAGATAAGGGGAAGACTTGAGCGGATGCTGAATTGATCTCCTTGTATATGAAAGTAAAGTGACTCCACCTATAAGACCCAAGAATAGCAACGAAAGCATTCATTTGAGCTAACTGGGAAGGTGACGCTTGAACAAGTAAGGGTAAACGATCTAATGCCCATTGAGGAACTGAATCAAGAAGATAAAAGGTTGGAATTTGAGCTTCACCACCAATCTCTCCTACTGCAGGTACTTCTTCCAAGGTCTATAGACCCAAAATCGCATCCACTTTATGTATATCAATAAGATTGGTGGCTGCAATTAGACCAAGTCTATACATTGTTAGCTGTCAAATTCATTAAGCATATTTCAATAATGAATTGCAACGATTATAATGAATTGAAGGTAAAGGAATATTACCAATTGCCACGAGTTCAGGCTCCCATTATCCAAAAAAGTCATCCTTAAAAAAGAGTAACAAAAGATATTACGGAGGGTATTTAAGCTTCCACAACACCAATCCAAGTCTTGAGCCAAACAAATACAGTAACAATTTATGTGTACCTCCGATGAATCATCTGTAGTAGAAGCATGCTGAATTTCTGCAAGCAAGATAATTCACATTTAAATTGATGTTTGTTTTGTTCGCACATTTTGATAATAATAAAAAGATTTGTGACATATACTATAGGACGGCACACATTGAGCATCTTAAATGCAAGGTAGAACAACGAGTTTTTTTGCTTAAATTAGTCATTGTAAAGCTTTTTCCCATTGAAGTGAAAGTTTTTTTCAAGCAATGACCTGAGCTTCCTTAAGTCTTTTAGGAATGACTTGACCAAATACTCTCCTCACACCACTTATGTATATTAATAATAGAAGTACAAAATAAAAGGTTTACAAAAACTTTATTGCATTAAAGTAGATTTTGTGATGATAGGTAGAACTTGGAAGATAGTGTAAAAAAGCATTTAAGGTCATTACTATTGTGGATGTTCTTAGAAGATCTATGTGTTTATGGAAAAGGATGTTCCCGTAGGCTATTTAAGCTTTGAGAATATTATAGAAAAACAAACACGATGCAGTTTTGACATCTTACGAATCAGCATGCGAGGAGCAGCATCATTTCTATTATACTCAGATTAGCTGTTAAATTTGATATGCATAGGATGATGAATTGAAGGTAAGGGGTACATGAATACTACCAATTCATTTTCCTACATCTTCATAGTCACAGTCTCTAAAATGGCATCAATTTGTGCACATATATCTTGTTCTTGATGCGGTTGCTGTTGTCATGATAGCTAAAATCGAAATCAGCATCACTCCAGAACTCACCGTCTCCTGATCCCAGATTAGACTTGTTTGTCGTTTTCATCTCTGGGAAAAAATATTTATGTAAACACTAATTTGCTCAATATGTGAAATACATGAAATCATACAGTTTAAACGGAAAAGATTCCGGGTTAAAAACTACCTGATTGGCTTGACATTCTTTTCCTATCTGTAAGAAACTGTAGCAATAGAGTTCAATTAGCAAAAACAATAATAATATAGTAAAAGAATTAGAAGTAAGAAAGTTAACTCGAAGGAGAAGCTTTTTATGGGTCGATGGCCTGCTTTGTAACCAGCCAGATGGTGAGAAATAACTTCCTTAATAGTGTCATTAGTCATGTTATTTTACACGAAACTATCAAAGATATACCCTAGTTCAAAGAGCTTTTATAACTTGCTTTCAGGTAACTATCAAATGAGCCAATTCAAGCAATGGAGCTTACCTGGAGAGGTATTGTTTCGCAATCAAACAATCACATTAACATTTTCCCATCTGATATCTATAGGTGTGTTCTTTTCTTGACCAATTGTGTCGGATTTTGTCAGGTTACCCTCTGCTTTAATGGGTTGGATCGTCAATTGGTAGTCCGTGATGTCCTTAGGTTGTTCCATAGGTTGTCAGGTTTCCATAACTGGTTTTGTACATGACTTACTGCCACATCAGCATGATAAGTCAGACCAAGAATCACATAATCTGTTCTTTTTACTTCTTTGATAGCTTGACTAAACAATAAAACTACCTGAGCATCAATTCCTTTTTCAATACATTCTTAGTTTATTTTAATGCAAGCCATGTAACCACTGGATCAATTGCTTATTCTCAGAAGTTGCTATTATTCTTCAGCAGTATCTTCAATTTCTTTTTCTCTCGTATCTGGGCTACTAAATCATTCTCTTCTTGGTGGCCGTTACCAACACTCGTTGACTAAATTAACAATACAGATAAACCAAGCTCAGAATTCGTATCATACATAAAAGAAATAAACGGAAAAATTGTCTATTCATTGTCATTCGACTAGAGTAGAACCATCCTGGCAAATACCATTCCTACCAAACGTTAAGAGTATACTTTGGGCAACTTTTGAGTTTGGACCCATTCTCTTTTTTCCTAACTTTCTTTTGACGCGTTTGAGATTAAGACATAACCTAAATAGACTCCTTCGTATAAACCTAAACGTATAAGAATTGCCATGTCGCTAATTATATTACAATCTATAGACCGTAAGAATGCTATTTCACAGGAAACTTGTATAAACATTGAAGAGATCTTAATAGTCCGTTAATTATCCCAGGTTATTAGATATAGACTTCCTGCAAACTACTAAATATTCAAAGCTTGCATAAACGCGGCTTAACTGGATCACCCATCAACAAGAGAAATGAAAATTTACTGTCTATACACCCTTAACATTTTATGCGAGAGATAAGACTAGATGATGAAGATAATCTATTTATGTGATGGATGTACTTGCTTGATGAGCAGATTCCTCAGTGAAAGGATGCCAGTAACGCATTGCAACCTAGACATTAGCAGATACTTTATATGCTTCAAGTTCTGATTTTAGAGCATCAACCTACAAAAAAAACAGCTACAATTATAAATAGCTATAAGTTCAGTAAGTACTTTAGATCAAAGTCAAACATTAATTATCAAAATCTGTATCTACTTAATATAGTGTGAGAGGCTTTTTTACTATGATGTGTGTGATGAGAAATATGTTAACAATCAATCGAACTAATTCCATTGAATATTGCCTATAAGTTAAATTATGATAGTCTAATAAAAATCCATCTGAACTAAGTTGAGATCATAACCAACAAATTAGGCAATCTTCCTTATGTTTATAACTATTATAATCAACAAACGATATAGATATCTTTAAATGAGCAACAGCGAATATCCGTATCAATGAATCATCCATGTTACCTGCTTACATGTTATCTTTCTCAAAGGTGAACCACCTCCAATGGACGCATACGCTTCTTTACTTTTGTGCGTCCTTAATACAGATATAAGTTGTGCTAAAGGCCGTTGTAGGAAACGAAACAACCTTGGAAGACGGATAATATCCTGCACCAAACACTAACTTGTAAGCATGATGAAACAAATTGAAACCAAAGTTGGCATTGATTTGTGTTGTGCAAAAAGCTTATCGAGTTTAACCGATTATCTGGACATTCTCCGCCAACGGATCATTGTATACTGAACAATATAGATATAAAAATGCAAGCAGTCAAGTGTTACAAACACAACTATTTTTTTAAACACGATAAATGGTTGTAACCAAAGAAACCTGAATAGCATGCCCTATATGTAGGGCTTCAGTCACATTAGGAGGTGGCAAAACCTGTAATTTTGTAATTTATAAGAATATTGCGTATGAAATTATTAAAATAATACTTAGAGATCTAGATATTGAGCTTACCATTACAAACGGTGGCTTCGAGCTCTGAGATTCTGCTTCAAAGAAACCGGATTTCTCCCAATAATCATACCATCTACGCAAGGAATGATATCAACAGTTACAAATGAGAGGAAGGACATATCAATATTAAAAGCTTCGTGTTTTTGTCTAGTGACATGACACACCATAGTTATCGAACGTAATAATACCTTTAAACACCACAAAAAAGATGATCAACATGCAAATGAAGAAACCAACATATACATATACAAAATTAAGAAAATAGCATAGCCAAAATTTCATTAGGGTTTTAAGAAAAAACATATACCTTTAAACAAAACAAAGAAGATGACCAACCTGTAAAAAACAAAACCAACATATGCATACACAATATGTAAAAATAGCACAGTTCATCATTAGGTTTTGAGAAAAGGAACTGTGTTGTTTCATATCACGTATATTGTGAATTAGGTTAAAAGTATGTATGAAAACTGCGTTTTTTATTATCTTTTATAAATAATGTATAATTATCAATATATTTTCCAAATTTAACTGGTTTTTAAACATATTTGATTTTCATTGTATATCACAACTTCTGGTTTGCTCCATTGGTTGAGGCGCTTGTTTGTGAATTAGCAGACTCAGGTTCAAATCTTGCAGTGGACATAATTTGGTATTTTTTTAAATCGAATTTTACATTACAAAAAAAAATTAAAAATCGAATTTTCGTAATTTCTTACAAAAAGAAGGAAGTAAGTGATGAATTATGCGACAAGTCGTGTGACATGGCTTTATAACGTGAATGTGGATAACAAAATGTGATCTGTCTCCTCTCTATATATAATAAGAGGTAAGATGTAAGATTGTAAGATATAAACTCGTAGATGTATACTATATACTATGCTATATATTATATATATATATATATATAAATATTATATATATTATAAATATATTCTTATTTCTATATTTATATAATAATATATCTATATATATTCTATATATATATATATATTTAATATATATAGAGGAAAAGGTTTATAATAAAAAGACAATATTGGCGAGAAGGATAAAAGAAAATTTTTGTGTGTAAAAAAGATTCTCGAAAAAATTGCAGAGATAAGAGAAATTAATTTCATTAAATGTCAGGTATGTTGGTGCATAAAACTTTGGTAAAGAAGTTTTTCCTAATTTTGAGTTTTTATACGTTTTTTAAATGTGCGCCCTAAAAAAAGATAATTTGATGTCACAAAAAATTTTGATGTCACACAATTGTTTTCGGCCTTGGTTATAGTTTGGATGCGCAATAAAATTTTGATGCAAAAACTCAAACAGAAGTTAGGTACAAAAATACGA
The DNA here is from genome assembly GCA_026074375.1 of Tanacetum coccineum. Lineage (NCBI taxonomy): Eukaryota > Viridiplantae > Streptophyta > Magnoliopsida > Asterales > Asteraceae > Tanacetum > Tanacetum coccineum. Next base: position 56,652 of record BQNB010022095.1, on the reverse strand, counting down.
ATTTTTGATGCACAAAATCAGATTTAATGGCACAAACGCTTTTTTTTAATAATATTTTTCGGCAAAAAACTATCCACTTTTAGAAAACACTTCCTTTACTCAAACTTTTTCATATGCAAACCGACATACACGATCTTGTGGAATTTTTCATAATTTTTTGAAAATTTTTAAAAAAAATAAATCTATTTTATCACTTCTACGAATATTTGTCCTTTTTATTATGATTCTATTATACTCTCCTCTTTATATAATATATTATATATATATAATATAATAATCATCTCTCTATTCCATGTCATCATTGTTTATTATTGTTTTTTTCCATGTCATCACTATTTTAGTCATGTCAGCATTGTCTACACAATTTTTGCTATGTCATAATTGTCATTATTTTTATTTTTAGGATGATTTTTTTAGTAGATCACATATATGCCACATAATCACCAAGTAATGCCACCTATGCACCAAATCAATGCCACGTCACCTTAGATCAATGACAACTTAAACAAAAGCCACCTTACCTTATTAATGCCACCTATGCAATAATATTTAGAAAATAATCTGGATGGAACAAAAATGCCAAGTTTGGGATTCGAAACCACTAACCAGCTTAGTTTTTGTTATAGTAAATGTAAATCAAATCTCTAATGCGTTAAACACAATACTCAAAACACATTCCACAGTTAACAAAGCATGAAACACACACAAAAAACCTACAAAATTGAGAGATCATATCAGTATCATGAATCAACGCCATTGCTCAGATCATGTCTATTCCATACCAAATTCACAAAACAAATCTAAACGCTGATGTTTCACTAATTCATCATCAAAACACAAAATTTGATTAACACATTATCAAATCGGTTAACCCTAATTCATCAAGCACCTAATTCGATCCAAGTTTAAACAATTGATCTAAAGTATGGGTTAATTTTTTAATCATTAATTCCTATTGATTGCTTAAAAATTCGTTATGTGAATTGTTAATTTTTAATCTTCATATTTTGAATTAGGGCTTTTATAGTCTTTTTATGTTAGTTTTGAATTAGTGTTTTTATATATTTATTTCTGGCAATTAGTTTTAACGGTAGCATAGTTTGTTAACCATGAGATGTTGAACACCAATTATTCAATATAACAATAAGATTATGAAGCACGGCCGGAATGAGATGTTGAACACCAATTATTCAATATAACAATAAGATAATGAAGCACGGCCGGATTAGTCCTTGGGTCTGAACTGTCCGGAACAGTATGGGCTTTCAGGCTTCTGAAGATGTCTTTCATTATTACAATAAAATAATAACTGATAAAGAATATGTATCTAAAAAAAATGTGTGTCGTTTAATCTAAGAAAAAAATGTGACCAGTTCTGTTTCATGGTTTAGGATTTTGTCTCAAGTTATGCATAAACTAAATGAAACAATTGACTAAATTTAATTTCACTAAACTATGCGATTGGTTAAGCTGTAGGTTCCAAACTTCTCCAGCAAGTTATTTTTCTTATGTGAAGAAGCACCAGGAAGTGGGGGACAAACTCTAATAGTTTTAAGTCATATTGTATATGAAAAGAGGAAAGAAAAGCACCTAGAGTTTGTTGCATAGCTCGAGGAACATGGAATGACATATAAAAAATGATAAATGACGAGGACCATGAATCATCCTACACAGGCAGAGGTTGGAAGTCTGCATACAATATCGATGACAAGAATCTTCTTGAGGAAATGTATGATTGTGGTTCACTACATTATGTTTAAACTTATAAGTTATAATGCGTTAAGAAAATAAACTGACACAGGGTGGCGGAGTTAGGAACAAAGCTGGAATGGATAGGGAATGTTTTTTGATGGCTAGGCCATATGTTCATCATTGATGTATCTCAATCAGTTGATCTTGATCATCCTCACGCCCTTGATTTTCTGAGAGAGGATTGTCTTCAGGTATCTGTAAGTTGCTTATAAATTCTATTCATGGTAAATTAACACGTTTATATGGAGATTGGCCAACCCATATTGTAGTTTATTGATTATGGTCAAATGTACATTTTTATAAAAGCATCTTATTTTATGACTCGAATGACTTTGTGTACATTTGCTGTAAAAACCTACAAAAACAAGACAGTTGAAAAAATAAGTTGCCGTTTTAATATTTTATGTAAGAACCTACAAAAAATGGAAAAAATGTATGGACTGGCCGACCCATCCTTACCTGTTTTAACCTGAACCCTGTTTTAAGCATGAAGGTGCAGGTCTTAGTAACTTGGGAGCAGTTTTTGATGATGTCGTCCCGTAAGTATTCATTTTGGAAATGTTTATATTTATAGTGAACTTGAAGTCGTCAAGTTACTTATGTGTTTGTGTTTATTTTTTGTAGAGAGACTGACGAAGTTGTTGTTGATACCAAAAAGATTATAGACTCCAAGAAACGAGAAGAGGCAGCCAACACCAACAAAGAGAACACTGCTGAAGTTGAAGAGAACGATCTTGAAATGGAGGTGCGTGAAATTACATATCTACTCAACTTGTGAGTATGCGATATGTAGATGTCAAATATTATATTATGAGGAGTCACCTTTAAGCTTTTTTCATGTCTGCTTTCCAGGAAATGACTCTGGAGGAGTATGAGAAAGAGCTTGAAGAGAAGAGGAAAGTGTTGGTGACTGGTGTCTCTAAAGAGAAACGTAACGATAGGTTGCGTTGGACAAGGGTTTAGCAAATATGCAACTGCTCTCTAGCAAGAAGAGCGAAGAAGGTATTTTTGGTAATTAACTGGTATATTTTTTTAAACTAAGAACTAAGGATACATACAAAAATTATAGATATGTTTAATGCATATATGTCTAATTACTTTTTACAAACAGGGTGCCGATAAGGACAAAAAGAAAGAGGCTGTTGACAAGGAAGAAAAAGGCGAAGAAGGTGAGTATTTAATGTTCATGAGTTACCGTTTTTACGCAACATGAGATAATATTGTAGGAGTGACATAATGAAGGTAGGGTGGGTGATGGGTTCTAACAGGCTGTTATTTTAGCTCCAAACTACTGAATAGTTTTTTGTCCCTTGGGCATTTTCTAATATGATTAGAATTTCAAAATATAATATGTCTTTAATCATAAAAATGCAATTTAGAACACTGTTAGCACTTTAATTTGGTCTATTTCCCTTTTTGCTGTATTTTTTTGCTCTTCACTAATCTGAAGTTAAACCTTTACTAGATGAATGGGTTGACATTTCTTTCTTTGCAGTAATGCATGCTGTTTAACGAGTCTCATCGTAGTTGAACAATTTAGAGAATGATTAAATAGTATGCTACATGAGTACACAACCACAGTTGCAATTTGCTTAGGTTAGGCATAAGTTTAGTTTTTTTTCAGAATCAGTAAATGTGGTAGGACATGTGTTTCTTAAGTGAGTATTTGGTGTTCAAGCATCAAAAACAGTATCAGATAGTGGTAATTTTCATCCTTTCAATCCAATCATGTATGTCATGGTTTTATGTCACATGTTTATGTTATAAATGACTTCTAAGATGTGTGTGCATAGGCGAAAGCGCTGGACAAAAAGAATCATCGTGATTTGCAATCTTAAAGAGAACAGTTATTAGCCTAAATCATGTCTGGATTGACACCATTGTATGTTGATCTCCGAATAAACTACTTGGCACCGATAGAAGCTCGATTAGGTATGACAATTAGCCAAGTGAACTCCGACTGTGTAACTTATTAGGAAATTTCTCAAATCAAATATTTCTTGTAGGGTATGGTTTGTCATACGAATTTACAATTTCTTAATCTTTTGTTTCATCTTGATCTTTCAAGGTCTGGTGAGCAGGAAGCAATTGCGACTCAGCTAACAAGGCTGATTTAAATCTCAACAAAACACGTAAGCAAGGAACCTCATCAGCAGGTACGACCTAATATTTTGTAATTTTTATCATGCTAATGCTACTCTATAAGTAGTGTTAACAAGCTATGTATTTTAATTTACTTAAAAACAATGTCTATTTGATGTACTTCTTATACTTGGATACAATCCTCTCACTTTTATGTATGCAATTCAAGAATATGTGGGGTTCACAAAAGCCATGGCTACAAAGAATGGATATGATTTGGATACAAATCAGGAGGTATGTTCCTTTAGCACAAAAATGATTTTGAGACGAGGCTTAGAGTGTTCAAGGTAGGTGCAAGCATAGTTATTTTCATAGATGTGCATTTCATTATTTGCTTAGTAGAACATATCATGATAAGGCATCAGATTATGTTTAGGGAATTGGTACCATAGATGTTTGGTTTGATTTAGATTTGTTAATATTTATGTGTTAAGCATGAACGGTTTTGGTACCAGTTATATCCAATTGGACATGTATATTGGCCTATTAAACATACATAAACTATAGGATCATCATGGGTTGTTGTTTAAGAAAGTAAAGATGGCCTCATTTATGTTGCAGCATTATATGTAGAAGGTACGATCAGCATGGGGGTGGGCAGTGGCGGAACCAGGAAATTGTAGTGTGGGGGGCAAAAATAAAATTTCACGATAGCAACAAAATATGGCGAAAAAATAGGATAAAAGTGGGGATCGAAATGAAAAATCGAGTATTGTCACTTAGAAAATGAAGGATTTTAAGGTTTTAAAGTGTTAAATGTTAGACTTTAGTCTATGAGTGGGGGGCAATTTGATTTTGTGACGGGGTGCAAGGTCAATAAAATTAATTTTTTACACTAAAAACTAATATTTTTGGCGAGCTATGGAGGGCACCGCCCCCCCCATACCTTCTAAATGGTTCCGCCCCTGGGGGTGGGTTTCAAATCTCTTTATTGACCAGTGTTGCGACCAAAGGTAACCATCAATATCGAACCACTATATAGTAGACAAAACCTGATATATTATTGCAACTTTTTTGCTTGTGCTTGCGTACCTATAGGGTAGATCTACAATTGGCGTATGTATGGAGGAACACTTTTTATTTATGGGTTATATAAAATGATATATATTTTTATGTTGTTTAATGTTAGGATTTTTACTTGCACTAAGCATAAAGGCACATTTGTGATATTTGGTGTGTGTGTTTGTGTGTGTGCATGAAAAGAGAAATAGACACTTTTTAAACGACTCTACTTTGCTCATAAATGAGGACAGATTATCGTCACAATTCACACTTCATCCTCTATGTTGTCAATGAAATGGTCTAATTTGTATGCGATCTCATGGGATCGCATATTTGAGTACATGAATGTTACATATTTGAGTACATGAATGTTACCTCATAGGTTTATACTTAACATCTTGGAATTTTCTTTTATATATACACTTAATATGTGTGGACTAGAATGAGTCCAATCTATAGGTTACTATTCCATCTATGGCATTGGTCTCAAATGTTTATTGGAAAGACTACACATATATGTAATGTAAAGGGTAACGGGTCAATAAGGGTTCATTTTGGCCAGGTCATAATTAGATGGGTCAGTTTGGGTTGGTCTGCAAGAACTGTATTTTTAAAACCTTTTAAATAATTAATGTGTTATAGTTAGTAGTTAGAATAACTTTACTAGACAGTAGGATTCGTTATTAGTTTTGGTTTTGCATTCTTATGGATGATTTTAATGATAAAGCTTCAATTGCGAATAGTTGGCTCGAACATACATGATGATAAAGGCCTCCTTTCAAGGTATTTGTAATGCTTAGGTTTCCATTTGATCAAAAATCTGAGAAAACCATTTTGTTCTTGCAGGTACATTATTATTTTTTATTTTCTCATATCGGATAAAGATTCATTTATTTTCGTTGTTAATCATTCAATATTTAATTTTATATATTTATAATTGATTTACTTGTACTTAATTTTATTATGTTAATGATGCTCTTTATAAGAAAAAGAAGGGTTTGAAGATTTGTATGTTGTGATGAAGATGGTAAATACATAATTTCAATGACCAACGTTGTGTATAAAAAAGCTTTATTTCGCAGTTGAACTAAAAATATATACTTTGTAATGGTGGATAATTTGTTAAGTTTTATTTTCTCATATTGCATTACCATTCATTTTTATCTTTATTCACTATTTAAACATTTTACGATGTTTGCAATTTATTAACTGTTATTGAATTTATTCCTTGGATACTGGGCGGGCTTTGCAACTAGTATATGTATATATATATATATATATATATATATATACACATCATATATAACATGAGGCATTTGACCATTTTATGTGTCACACCCCTAAATTAACTGCAACGGAAGACTAGATTTGGGATGGTGACTTCATGGTGTGAAGAGGACTTGATACCCGAGACAGACCTCTACATGCCAATATACCAATGCAGACTCCCTATATATTCCGTAAGATAGAACACTTGAGAAAAACATTGCTAAAGTGTCAACATAAAGTTGGTGAGTTCATAGGTTTTGTTGTTTGATAATAGTGATGAACCACAAGATTTATAACCATAGTATGAAATATAGTAATCCTATATATCACAATGAAAAGTATTTACTATTGTCTAAGCTCATGACACCGAAGCGTTAACAAGTACCATCATAGATAAGCCCATGCAGATGTCCAACCCGCGACATCCGTAACTGACTCAAATGAAACTGTGTTTGCTTGACTAATGTCAGTCCAAGACAAACAGGGATGTCAATCCCGATAGATCTATCCATAACATTCGCGCTTACAAGAATTAACGGTTCATGATAAATTGGGCAATATAGCAAGTTGGGTTGAATAGGGACTTAGACCCAATAGTAAATCAGTGAATGTACTTGTGTTCAACTGTTAAAAATAAGCAATGTTCTCACCCCAAAAGATGATTTAAAACAGTAAAGTAGGGGCTATGAAAACTCACCTTGTCGGTTAATCGTCTGGAATTGATAATGGATCAATGTACGTCAAATAGTGACTCAGTCAAACACCTAAGTAATTATGACAAAGTCTGAGTTTACATTCCAAATCTTAATGTATGAAATGAATTATGCAAATGAGTCATAAAAGGGCATTGTCGTTTATGTGATTACGTTTTATGTTTTCAAAATGTTGGTCAAACCGTTGGCTCTAGGGATGATTCATGACTTTACAATTATAAGTTTATATACTTAAATTTCTAGAATTATACGCTGTAACTTATATTTACCTACCCTTGGGATCTTGTCTATACTTTAGTCTTTTAACAAGATTTAGTTTCTATATTTTCTACATTTAGTAATTTTCACAATTTACCCCTTTAGTTTCCACGTTATCACATGAAATCCCCTAATTCTTTAAAATAGTATTTATCGACTATTTAACGTTTTCACCTTCTAGTTTCTACGCTTTTCGTTCTATAGCTTTTATGTTTTAAATTCAAATAAACCTTTAAGAAATTTTTGTGTCAAGAATTTATACAACCGAGTTAAGTTCGTTTACACGTTTATAATTTAATCTCGTTGTTGTCGTTCATAATTCATTGCAAATCGTTATTTATAGTTTTTTTCTACCTTTTTCGTACTAGTATTGTTTTCGTGCTAGTCTATTCCCCTATTGGGTCTCAGCATGAAATGCCCCCAAAAGGACACGGCAATATGCATGTTTTCTATATATATCTTTCGTATAATTTTATAAGGTAAACTACGCAAAAGTTATAGGAATTATTACATATATTCTTCCTATACCATACAAAATATTACATGGCCTACACCTTTGTTTTCTTTTCTGTTTTTCTGCCGCTCACAAGCAGTGGTTTTTGACCACTGTTGCGTCTTCTTTTTGCCTCACGTAGTTCTTATTTTTGCGTACCCTATGCTCCCATTTCCCATGCATGATCCCGACGTATGCATATGGCCACGAGATCGATCCATTGCCGAGGCACAAGGCATTACCGCGCCCCTTTTTCTGTAGCTTAACAGCCGCGTCAGGCAACAGCCTGCTATGGCTGTTGGCGTGCAAGGCGGGTGCGTTCATGTGGGGGTCGTTTGGCCAAACGTTACAGGTCCGTGGTACAAACCACGAGCTTAATTTGCTTAGGCCTTTAAGGGCTACGACGTGCCCACAGTGAGCCAAAAGGCCCGCTGTGGTTCGTCGTTTACTAACAGGTTATGCCCAGGTATGGGTCGAGGTCGACAAGGTAAACGCAAATCATATATGCACCATCGTCTCATTCATCCCTAGTGAGCCGTTAATCACGTGTATGTTTTTAAAGTGCTCATAAGAAAATTTCTTGGTCCGTTGTTTATTCTTTCTAATGGTATGGTTTTTATGCTGAGCGTTCATGCACTCATATCTCACGCATGGCGCGATGGAAGGTAAGGAGTCTTGTCGTAGGCATAAACACTAAGGTACTCGTTTTTTGCGCGTCGTGTTCTAACCATGCCAGACCAAGGTACTCGTCTAGTTTGTCAAAGCTAGACATGTTCCGTTTGCGTCATTCGTTAAGTTTCAAGATAGAAGGCAAAAATGAAGTTAGTTGTCTAAGTTATGAGGGCGACTTACCGAGGTCCAAGTTTGTTACTCAGTGAGGAGGAGTGGTGAAAATAAAGAGCTCGAACCACCCTTGGTTTCCACCCCTTGTAACTCGTCTTCCCTTTAGCTCTTGCACCTCAACGAAAATTCTCACTCGAACCGTATTGTTTAATTCTTGTTTTTAATTTTTAGTTGTGATAGAATTGTCCATGCATGGTTTCCTCATTTATACTCAATTTGTTGGTTTGGTTACTAAGATGTTGCATGTGGATGTATACTATACACACTATTGCACCATAGTAAAAATTTCTAATACTGTTAGTCATCATTTTTCCTTTCATAATACTATTAAAGAATCTCTACTATTTCTTATCTTTTCCATTTCAAATTGTATCAGATTGTTTTGAGACGTATCATGTGATAGGTGTTTTTTTCAAAATGAGATAGTGAGTAGGGTAATGTGTAAGGGCCTTTAATGATGGGTGTTTTATCATTATTGCATATTGGTTTTTGTATGTATTCATATGTGTATATTGGATATTGGTTTTTATATGCATTCATATGTGCATATTTCTTTTGAATTCAATTAAAGGTTGTCATGGTTATTAAATTGAATGTAGGTGGTTTTATAAAGTGATACAAATAAATGGCCCCGTTTCACCATTGCGTAATAAGTATGGTTTTTATCGTTACACGTTCTAAAATATCCTTTTAGACACAAGAGTAATAATGGTGATATTCGCGTGCGCATATTGTGCTAAGTAGACTTTACAATGACAGGGAGTAATGCATGGACGATCATAAAGAATGACTTCTTGCAAGTTGAGATTAACAGTAAAATTTTGCAAATTTCGGTACATACTATTTTTCTTAATGAAAAAGAAAAATGAATCTGTTGGTGTCACAACCAGTTTAATCATCAGTATTGAATCGGTAGTTTTCTCATTGTAACTACTTGTTAAAAATTCGTTACGTTTGAACGCCAATTATCCACGATTCGAGTCTCGATCCGCGGTAATCATTGTAAAAAAACAGTCATTAAACGAAAAATTTTGCCTGAATTTAGCTTCCTCCTCACGGGATGATAGGTAAATCATCTTCATCAAGATCTGGTTTTATTTTTTTACAGTGTTTTGCAGTTCTTTAAACAGAGCCATAACCATTTTCGGGTCATGGCATCCATTCGGGCCATAATTCTGTCAGTATGTGGAATTACTTGCTGCCCAATTCATGCGACGAAGAGGCAAACGGTCTTTTTCTTAAGAGATGTATTTGGTTATTTGGTTTTTAAAGCCCAGTCGAGCTTTAGTAAAGACCTTGTCATTCCAAAAGCTGAATAAGGCCTATTTGGTGTTTTTAAAAAGAAAGAATAACCACCAGCTGCGGCATTCGAGAACTGTCTTTGAGTTATTTGGCTTAAACCATGATAAAAATTTTGATAATTGTTAGCCTTTGACCGATTTGTGACCATGACATTTTGGAGCATTTTCCTTCATACGAAGCCCCCCAAGCCCGTCGGTTAGGAGATTCGTTCTCCGAGTTGGGGGTGTTGAGAGAAAGCTTGGATTTCTCCGAGGAGTCGGTCGAAAAGAGCTTGGGGGAAGAATCGGCTAATGAAAGCGGTTCGGAGTTCATCCCATGCTTCGATAGTTCCTTCATTGAGTTTGTCCAACCATGTTTTTGCTTCCCCAGTAAGGGATAAGGGAAACATCATTAGGCGGGCGGCTTCATTTTTGGTATCTCTGTATTTAAACATATTGCAGATTCAAGAGGAATCCGTGAAATATTATGAGGAACCCGTGTTTTGTGTGGTTCTTCTATCAAATTGGTTTCCTTTGACAAGGGTCAAATGGTTACCTTTGATAGCAAATTCGTTAGCGGTTTCAAGAATAGTGATTGCGGAACCGAGAGTTGGAGCAACAACACGGTCAGCAGCCCACATGGGTTCATCATCCATTGGGTAAAGGTTTTTAAGAGTAACTAGAAAGTGACGGAAGTTGATGTCGAGAATTGGTGGATAGACAATTCTCGGGTTTTTAGGTGGATTGTTTCTTTGATCGAATGGAACTCTTCTGTTTCATCGACGACGTCTTCGATTCAGAGTACGTTCAGGTTCAAGGAATGGTTCAACAAGTTCAGAATTGGAAGCACGTGTATGCATCCAAAGAAGAATTTGTTCGGGTCAGTTTGCCAGAAAACTGTACGACGATTTAAAAAAGAGGGAGAGTTAAAGAGATTTTTTAGAGTTTGACTACATAACAGCTAAGAAATCCCCGGCAACGACGCCAAAAACTTTGATGTGTTTCAAAAGCTTTAAATTTATAAGACTGAAAATACCGAACAATTATATGAAAACACACGGGTAAAAGTATAACCCACGTATGCAGATAATCTTTTTAGGTAAGACCAGGTCGTCCACAGGGATTAGAGTAGTGTTCGAATAATCAGAAAGAAAATAGATTTTAATAATTTTGAAAATAACTTTAGTTTTATCAATGATAATAAAGATGACAACTCGGATAGTTGAGAATAATTTATAAGTGTTGGAAATGATTTGACCTCGAAGATGGGACTTTAATTTATAAAAATGATTTCTCGTCAGAAAACGTTTTTACGAACTAACTTAATTAACTTAAGACTTATATTTAGTTAACTAGACCAAATGTGTCACTCAAATAATCCAGTTATTATTATATCAAAGCTTATTTTGTTTATCAATTTACGAAAGTGGATTTCTCAGCACAGACGTTAAAGACCATAGACAAATCTTTAAAACCACATAGATTATAACGGGTCTTTTGATCTATACCGATATGATTATATAATCTAAGTTGATAAGCAAAGATAGATAAGATAAGATATAACAGGTTTGCAACATAAGCATAAGATTAAAGCGATCAAGATCATACCAAACACTTATTCATTATCGTAACTTCATCGAGTAGTCATGAGAGATTTAGCCTCTCATGGCTAAGAAATTCATAACAAAAGCACACTTAACATAAACTTCCATTATTTCAACAACTAGGTAAGAAATCTTCTTCGTTCTTGATCGTTAGATCTTTTTCTTCAAAGGAAAAAGTGTTTCTTGGTGTTTTGGTGAAAGGAGGAAAAGTATGTGTGTGTAAAATGGGATAGAATGTGAGGAATGATTGTGAGGAGGGACGCCTTGAGGATGAAAATTCGTCCTCAATTTATAGGCAAGATTGGGTGAAAAGTGCGACGCACTTAGGAAAAAGTGCGGCGAACTTTGGGAGTTAATGCGATAGCATTTAATGACTTTTACTGGAAGTGCGGCGCACTTACAAATAAGTGCAGCGGTTTTGAGGAGTTAATGTAGGTGCATTTAATGGACTTTAATTCTTCAAACTTTGAAAAAATGTGCGGCGGTTTTGGGTTTCAGAGGAAAGTGTGGCGCACAATGTAGCAAGTGCGGCGGACTTCTTGAACTTTGGCTAGAAATCTTTTCTTTTTTTGTATTCGTCTCCCAAAGTGTATAGATTCAAGAGCTTAGGTGTTTAAAGTCTTCAAGTGAACCTATAAGAAATTTAAGCTTAATTAAGTACCAAAAGTTCACGTGAAATGATAGAATAAACATAAAATAGCGTCATAGAAACATGTATAATTTGAGCGTTATCAGTGTCGTGGATTCGCAACTGGACGTACGAAAGGACTAAACCCCCTTCCCAAACCAAAATATATATCGTGGTCTCTCTCTCTCTCTCTATCTTGATCTACTTATTGTTTCTTTGCTAAGTAGATCCTCACACCACTCGGTTCTTTCGATGCTTGAAGTTTTGTAAACTTCAAAGAAGTCAAGAAAACCGTATTCACCCCCCCTTTACGTAACTATAGTCTTTTTTATTTCTCATAGAAAAAACCCAAAAATTTTCCATGGTAAAAAATAATTATAGTGAAATCTCAATATTACTGTAATGGCTAGATCCTAAAAAGTAGACTCATGGAGCAGCAAAGATATCTAGCATCTATCGAGAATTTCAAATATGTTAAACTACTTTTACCATAAACAACAAAATAATTCTATATCGTGCAATAGTCCTAAGCTTTCGATTAGTCATAGCTATAAGTATAAGTTGCATATGTTAATTAAATATACTAGATACTTAGAGAAGTAATACTCCTACCCGAGTTGCACTTTTGATAATCTTGCGCCAGTCTTAATGCTACAAATGGAAGAACTTGTGAGGAAAACAAAATGGTAACTCAAGCATTTCTGGTGACCTCAGCAAACTGTCTAGTTAGTTTCCAACTTGCAGTAGTGACAAATGAGGCTCAAAACTGTGGCAAATTAGGCTCAAAACTGTGGCAAATGAGCTCAGAACTGCAAATATCGAAGCAACACCAAACACCCGCCATGGCTGTAACTACATTCCGGGTGTGGCTGCCTCACCAAGATATGGGACTCAGTAAACTATGCTCCGGAAAATGTAAATGCAGAAAAATTATCATTATTGCCTTAATATATAAAGAGTGAATTACATAAATCGTCCTTGTGGTTTGCCGGATCCTACATTTTTGTCCCTGTGGTTTTTTTTCATTGTGTTTGGTCCTTGTGGTTTTGATCCTGTGACCAACATTTTCTTAGTTTGACGAAGGGACCAAACCCGCAATGAATCAAAACCACAAGGGACCAAACCCGCAATGGATCAAAACCACAAGGGTTAAACCCGGTGAAAAAAACCACAGGGACAAAAAATGTAGGATTCGGCAAACCACAAGGACGATTTATGTAATTCACTCATATATAAATAAATGAATAAGCTAAACCGACATTCGTGCCTTGAATAAATATAACTTCCACCACATACATCTTAGATCTATGTATTCTCTCTCTCATTCACACACTTTTTACATCTGTCTCAACCCACCATGGCTGCAACCACATTCCGAGTATGGCTGCCTCGTCAAGATACAAACGCTAGTAACCTATGCTTCGAAAGAATGTGAATGCAATAAAATTATCATCATTGCCTTAATATATAAACAAATTACAACCACATACTATACTAAGCTTAGAGGGACAATATTAGCTTTTTATACACACGCCAAACACGTATCTCTTATGTCAACGACACGTGTGGTGCAAATGAGAGGGAAGAGGTGTGCGTGGGAAGCTTGCAAAGTACTGTAGTTGGACTAAAGAAATATTATCGGGATAAAAAAAATATTTACAAAACACTATAGCAACTATGAGATAAAGATTAATAGGTTTTAGTATATAGTTTATTCCGGGTGTGGCTGAACAGTTTCCAAATTGCAATAATGACAAATGAGGCTCAAAACTGTACTAAATGAGGCTTAGAACTGCAAATATCAAAGCAACACCAAACACCCGCCATGGCTGCAACCACATTACGGGTGTGGTTGCCTCGCCAAGATACAAGCGTTAGTAAACTATGCTTCGAAAGAATATGAATGCAACAAAATTATCATCATTGTCTAAATATATCAAAAAATTACAATCACAGACTATGCACCTGCCATAACTACAATCACATTCCAGGTCAAGTTGCCCTGTGTGTGCTAGTCTACTGTTCATCAAGAAAATACTATGATATTTAAGTGAACAAAATCTAAGCTCACAATCGTCACACACCCATCACCATCGTCACAGGCCACGAATGGAGACAACGAATGGATTGGCAGCATTGAAGAAGCATAAGCACAAAATATAAGTCACCCAGACCATAAATCGGTAAGTAGTTAATTTTAAGCAGAAACGACATCTACAATCTCAACAGAAAAAGAAGGACTAACCCTCTATGGCTGCAAAGCTAGTAACTTGCCCCGCCAAGATGCAGATAATCTCAACTTTATACGTTTGTCTATCGAACGACGTCGATTATACAAACTTATAAAATAAGTTTATACACTCATAACCATAACTTATACACAACCACAGCTTGCACACAACTTATACACATCTTATAAACACAACTTAACTCACTTTTCTTTCAGCTTATTTTGCGGCTTATGAGCTTATTTGACATGGATTTTTTCTCAGTTTATGAAAATAGCCATAAAATTAGTCATTACCAAATACATCAGTTAGCAAAAAAATGCAGCCTGTAACTAAATCACACAAAAATAAAAAAACTTTAACACATCAATCGACCTAGTTAGCAGAAAACACAAAACCATAACCCTAATTAAGACAATTAAACCGCATGACATTCAATCAAACAAAGAGCATATAGATGAAAATAAAAGACTTAATCTTAATTCCTAAGAACACACTTTTTACAAAAACCACCTTCTTTACTTGAAGCTTATTATGCCAAAAAAATACCAGCAGAAGTAGCTAGTCCCAAATATCAAACTATACCAACAATAGCGTCCCAACGAAATTCTGTGAGGTTAAAGCCCTCACCATCGCCACACTCCCATCAAACAAAGTTTGGGTGTAGTTTTTGTTAGGCGGCGACATGAGAGAGAAAACATAGATATCAAATATGTGTTTTAGAGAGAGAGTGATACAATAGATATGAGATGGATGTAGCAGTGCAAGACATGTGTGAATGAAATATTATCCGGATTAACAAACACGTATCTCTTATGTTAAGGACACGTGTGGTGCAAATGAGAGGTTGTGGTGCAAACGAGAGGTGGATTAAAGAAATGGTGTCAGTATAAATACTCCTTTTGCCCATATAATTTTTACACTCAAACACAACTTATATACTTCCAATCTTACCAAAAAAATATATCTCTTAATATCCTAACGATGTCTTTTTCAACCAACTCGTCGGGATGTCGCAATCAAACTCGTCTCATCGTCATCTGCTAACTCATCATCAGCAGATTCTCAATGTTATGGTTACGATTGCCAATTCAATATGCCGACTTATACACCCGATCAAATTTATCAACAACAACAACAAATGCTTAACAACCAATTCTAAAATCTACAAAAAACGCACCACAATACCCTCAACAAACACAAACAAAACTACAATCACAAACCTCATAATCACAATCACAACCACAACCACAACAACCACCTACTGAAACCGAGTCGCAAACGAGCAAAAGACGAGGAAAACGATCTGAAAAACGATTGAAAGACCCAAAACATACAACGGAAAAGGAACCCGAATCAGGACCGGTTTCTTTTCGTTGGTTACAATCCGAGGAAATGTTGCTAGCCTCGTGTTACGTTGTCGTTTCTGAGAATAACAATATCGGAAATGCCCAAACCATCGACTCGTTTTGGTATAAGGTTCTCCACGAGTTCAACAACAATAATTTCCAAGAATGCAATAAGGTAATGTTGACGAGTAAGTGGCATATTTTGAACCATAATTGCTAAAAGTTCAACCTGATTTACAAACGTTGCAAACGTGTGGGAAAAAGTGGGGAACATAATATCGATGTTTTGAACCTTTATAGGATGAATTGTCGTGACAATTAAAAAGGAAACACGTTACTCAAGACGATGCGTGGGATGTCTTGAAAAACATGCCACATGGGACGCGTCCGAGTTCGTTGCATCGGTTGATCTCACCGGACACGAGGAGCTATTCGATGGTGATCCAAGACGACGTCCCCTCAACAAACTGCGCCTCTCTAAACAAACAAAATCCGCCACCAGGTCGAGCACCGGGGGAAGTAACTTGACAAACCAATTTAGGGATGTTATGCAAACCGAGTTTCATCTCAAAGGGAAGCAGCTCAATCGGCGTATGAGGTGTCTAAAGAGAAAGACCAGACCCTAATGTGTTTGGAAGAAATGAAATTTCTCACGATTAGCACAAATGATTTGTCGAAGGACGATGCATATTAGATCAACGAGCAAAAAGAACAAATCAAGCAAAAATATAATTTGCGCCGCGATTAGTCGTATTTTATTTCCGTAGTGTAATTTTTTTGGTAACTTTTTTTTAGTATTACAATTTTTATTTTAAGTTTATTAATGAAATATTAGTTTGTTTAAATAACTAGAAAATATATTAAAAAATGTGGGTCTCAAAAAGGTGGTGTTAATGGTGTTATGAGTGAGAGAGTATTTTGATATTGGTGTTAAAAGTGAAAATGATGAAGTGACGCTAAAATGACATCTCTTTTTGGTGTTATGGGTGTTATGATAGGTGTCACTCTAACTGCACACAACCTATCAGTCACTTATTTGTTGAAACTTGAAAGCGCATACATATGACACAATTTCATAAGTGATTGAAGCATTATAACAGATATACACATAATTTCAAGAATTTCTGAGTCTCAAGTAAATAAGCTTATATATATTACACGCCGAAGTTATGTGTTATTACAACTTACACTTTCGGGCGAACTTATACTATATATGACATACTAAAAGCAAACTTCTTGATTATTACTTAAATCAGCAAATAACTCTGGTGGGGTGCTTATTGCATGTATACTATGTATGAAGCCATCTTTAGGCACAGTTTCGCCAACAAACTCGTGCTGTACATTTTGTTGCTTCTTTTGCTTCTCATTTCACCGTTTCTTTTCATTTGGGAACTCATCATTCATGTCCGATCATGTTTTAAATCTACTGAAAACATGGCTGGAAAAGTTGTTTTGATCACGGGCGCTTCATCAGGACTCGGGGAGGTAAGTAAACTCTATACCCTTGTTAGGATCATGGATTTGACACACTCATAACAAACTCCAACTAAACAAAATAAATAACATGTCACGCAAATGTTGTGTAGGTTACGTTTTGCAAGACTGCTTCAGAAAATGTAAACTCTGTGATAGTAGTAGAAGTTACATCAATAGAAAAAGTACAACTCTTGAAAAGCTTAGAATTTAAATCTGTAGTAACATGACGATAGAATCGCCCAAAAATTTAACATACTTAACTTACTCTTGTTTTCTCTCTTTTTTTTTACCATAATCGTCAATAAAACGGCAGCTAATTGCTTATGAATATGCAAAAAGAGGTGCATGTCTAGCCATTATAGCTAGAGAAAAACTAGAGAGTCGTCTCAAAAAGGTAGCAGAGAGGTCTCGTCAACTCGGTTCTCCTGATGTTCTTTTCATGTATGCTGATGTGTCAAAGGTCGATGAATGCAGGAAGTTTGTAGATGCTACCATTCAACGATTTGGTCAATGTGGGTAAACTCCAAATCGACTAACTTCTCTTCACAAACTTTCTGTTTATTTAACATTTATAAATAGGATCACCTTTTCTATGGCAGTGGATCATCTTGTTTGTAATGCTGGAATCGGCTCCACTTATTCAACGAACACAGATATCACTAAATTCGAACCTGTTATGGTATGATCCTTTTAACTGCACATCCTAAACACGACTTGCAATGTATTTATGTATGAATCCTATATGTGCAGGATATAAACTTCTGGGGATCAGTTTATCCAACTCATTTCGCGGTCCCATATCTCAAAAGCTCACATGGAAAGATCATCGTAAATGCCTCAAGTGCCGGATTGTTTCACCCACCGAATGGTGGCTTCTACAATGTAACAAATCTTCTTCTATCGGCCTATTCACGCTTTGTCTGCTAGAAAATGATCTTAGCAAAAGCACACAAATAATATCTCTTTTTCTTTGGGCTGATTTGCAGGCAAGTAAAGCAGCATTAATCAGCTTCTACGAGTCTCTCAGATACGAAGTCTTCCCCTCAGTGACAATAACAATCTTGACACTTGGGTTCATACAAACAAATTTCATAACAGCCAAGAATCTAGCTAATAGTGTTGGTCTTAATTTAAGAAAAGTAAGTAATTACTGATTCATTTAGTTGTTATGGTTCAAAGGGATGTAACTGTTTCGATAGCTGATCACTTCCTTTCGATAACTTTTGGCAGGATATTGGAGCTATAGCCCCAGCAATGGGAGCTGAAGCATGCGCTAAAGCCATTGTCGATGGAGTATGCAAAGGAGCAAGTTCTATTATGGAACCAAGGTTCATTAAAGTTATGGCTTTGATCAAGTTCTTCTTCCCACAACTACACCGTTTCTACTTAAACATCTACTCCCGCAAAATCTTTGAGACTTAAAGATACAGATTAACCTTTGAAGTTGATTAGATGGTTGATGCTACACCGTCATACTTATTCGAATCACATTGAGCTATTGATTGTATGTTCTCTCATTCTCATTTCATAAAATCAAGTTTTGATGGTGGTAATGCCTATGAATACATCATTATTCTTTTGTCCAACTACACTTGCAATATAGAAAGAGTGCAATTTAAAACAACGCAATAGACTTTGCACAACCTATCTATTATACAAAAATAACTCGAACTAATCCAACCCGGATATATACTTATTGTAAATTACATATGTTTATAGTAAAGATTATAAAAACTACAGTTCATTGGTATAGTTTTTACAAATATATAAAAGAAAGAAAAAGAGGCACGAGTATCCGTTATGTGTCCTGGTATCGATCCATGTCAGTCAGCTTTCCATAGAGGTTGATGGTTTTGAATTGCGACTCACAGCTGCTTCTGACTGCATCTCAATTCTTTCATAGAAGTACTGCTCGAATGCTCTTGGGAGAAACACGGCCCGCAAATAACGATTTATACGTGGAAACCCTTAGGCGCTGCGCGCGCGTGTGTACCCACTCCGACCACCAACAGTTATAAGCGAAATACTAGGAAACCCTATAAATAGGGGTCATTTCACACCCCAAAAAGGTACATTCTATCTAATCATTAACTCACACACATACTAAACTCTCGACTTCTCTGACAAACAATATGTGTACTTACTCTCCACGTCGATGCTTAATCGCGGGTTCCGCGTGCGCTGAGTGCGTAAGGCCAACGGTTTACTTTAATTGTGCAGAAATTCATCACATCTCTTGTGCTCTAGTAACAAGATCAAGTATTCAAGTCATTTGGAGGCCCGACCCGACAAAGGACTCTGACACTACTAAACCCGACACGAATTTTGTACTAACAAGTGGCGCCATCCGTGGGACGCTTACGCAACCACGATTCTCTAAAAAACTCATCATGAGCACTCACTAACAAATCACAAACAATCCCACGTCCGCCGTGAGGAACACAGGGGGAAGGAATGGTCCCCAGGGTCTTGAAGAACCTATGTCTGACGAGGTTCTTAGGGAAATGTGAGACAAAAATTATCACCAACTCTTGCCGCTCATCGCCGAGAAAATGCAAAAAGAAAAAGAGCAGAAAGACAAACTCAACACGGTAAAAGCACAACTGATCTATGGCGAAGAGTCCGGAGTTAAGATAAGGAGCCATGAAGAATCGCACTACTCTGAATCTAAGACACCAACTGCCCGAACAGAACCAGAAGAAGGCGCGGAGACAGGTATTCCCGAAGCCCATCGCTACACGCAAGTGTTTTCAAAAGACTTAAGAGGAACAGATCCTCTTCTCCACGGCCCCGGTCACGGAAAGAAGGAGGCGTGTTTAATAGGTTGGGAAGAAAGGAGCAAGCTACATTCGCACGTCCTGATAGGCGTCAACAAAAGGGAACACCGTCTCGTACGACCAGCCAATATTCAGAAAGTGAAGATAGTGAAGGGGGGGGGGGTGTCATGTGGGGAGGGGATGGCGGTAGGGGAGGGCCAGAGAAGGGGCAGATAATGCAAACTACGTTTAGGATGATGCTCTCTCCAGGCAGGGTACTTGTGGAATTGAGAATTCCTTGCTATACAGAGGTGTCCGGCACTTTAGTCTCCCGAGGACTAGGATGCCCAGCCACGTCAAAACATATGATGGAAGCGGAGATCCGGAAGACCACTTGAAGTTATTTCAATCTGCCGCAAAAACAGAAGGTTGGGCAATGCCGACATAGTGTCACATGTTCAACTCAACCCTCACCGGGAATGCCAGAGTTTGGTTTGACAAGCTACCAAGAGAGTCGATCGATAGCTATGAGAACTAAAGGACAGCGTTTAGGAAAAACTATCTTCAGCAAACAAAGCACAATCAAGGATCCGGTAAGATCCATCACATCAAGTCTCTCTGATACTCATAAGAATCTACGGAAGACTTCATGTAACAGATATAACGGCAAAGTGTCCTGACGGTAGGAAGGAGCCTCCGTAGTGACATGAAATCTTCGGGTTTATGCACTGAATAACCACCCCCTTGTTAATCAAGCGGTCTATATTGAAAGGGGAATCCGCGAGATCTGTGGACAGAAATGTATAGAATACTAAACGTCTTATCCTACTGAGAGGGGGGAAGTTGCTGCACTCAGTCACGGCCGGAGAAAAGCATCTTCATCATGGAAACCGTCAGAGGGGGGGGGGACAAACCGAATTTCAAGAAAGGCTTCAAAAATAAACAAAGACCGGATCGTAAGCCAGATAGATTCTCACTCCTCACCAAAACACCAAAAGAAATTTTCGCTCTGGAAAAAGGAAAGTTCAAAGCCCCACCCCAATGGTAACTCCGGTGGAAAAGAGGGATCCGAGCAAATACTGCGAATTTCATTCAGATACGGGACATAACACAAACGAATGCATGCAGCTGAGAAAACAAATAGACGAAATGATCAAGGCCGGAAAATTGTCGCAATTCATCAAGGAATTAAAACAAAACGACAAGCCAAAAGCACCGAAAAAAGGGGAAGCGTCCGGAAAGGATAAACCTTTGACTATACTGATGATCCAACCATGGGAAAGAGTGGCCAAGCCCAGGATTACCCAGAGCTTCTCTCCGGAGACGGCAATGTCTTTCCCACCTCTGAGTGAAGAAGACGGGACGGAGAGCCCAATGATCGTCGAAGTCGAAATGGGCGGACACTTTGTGCATAGGGTATATATTGACGGTGGAGCATCCTCAGAAGTCTTGTATGAACATTGCTTCATAAAACTCCGCAAAGAGATAAAGGGTCCAAATTGTTCCGCCACCGGGAACTCACCTTATTCGATTTAGGCAGAGAGACCAAATTGCCGCTGGGCCATATAAGCCTTGCTAGTAAAAAAATAGGTGATGAAGTAACACTCCCCTCCCGCTTGGATGAACATCATGAAATGGTTAATCAGGTCACCATCCCAACCTAAAGCAATAATAGGCAAGGCCGGGCATAAAGAAAAATCCGCGCTGTCCCAACAACGAGCACACGGAATGTTAAATTCCGTTGAATGTGCGCATGGTAGAACGTATACAGAGTAGATAGAGTGAGAGATGCTGTTCCTATGGAATGTTCTATACTCCGGAACCTACCACCAGCCTCACCGCAGTAAACCAAGTACAGAAGGAGAAAATAAATATAGCAAATCCACCCGAATAACCCTGAACAGACAGTTGCCATAAGGAACACAATTAACAGAAAAAGGACGCAAAGAACTATGTTCCTTGCTCAAACAAAACTTGGATATTTTTGCCTGGAAGCCAACTGATATGACGGGTGTCCCACGAAACATCGCGGAACACCGCTTGAATATTCGGGAGGGATATTCACCAGTCAGGCAAAAGAAGAGAGGACAGGCATCCGGAAAAGAAACAAGTAACCCAAGAAGAGGTGGAGGGGGGGAGGGTAGAAGTGGACCTGGAATAAGTGAAGGAGGTCCATTATCACAGTTGGCTCTCTAAACCGGTAATGGTCAAAAAGCATGACGGAACCTGGCGAATGTGCGTAGACTTTAAGGATCTTAACAACGCATGCCCCAAAGATTGTTATCCATTACCGGAAATAGACTGGAAGGTGGAGTCCCTATGTGGGTATTCTTTCAAATGCTTCTTGGATGCATACAAGGGGTACCACCAAATTAAGATGGCAAAAGAGGATGAAGAAAAAACGGCGTTCATAAAAAAGCAAGGATATTTCAGCTATCCAAGTATGCCGTTCGGTTTAAAAAATACCGGGTCAACATATCAACGCTTAGTGGATAAGGCATTCCAAAAGCAGATTGGACGTAACTTAGAGGTATATGTCGATGACCTGGTCATAAAGAGCCGCACGGAAGAAGAAGTCATCCGAGAACATAACTAGAAACCATTCAAAACCCTTCGACAGATAAACATGAAATTGAACCCAAAGAAATGCACCTTCGGAATGCAGGAAGGAATGTTCTTAGGTTACAAAGTAAGCACCAACGGGTTGAGAGCATGTCCGGAAAAAGCAGACGCAGTCCTTAGCCTACCATCTCCGAGATGCATCAAGGACGTGCAAAGCTAAATGGAAAATTAGCAAGCTAAACAAATTCTTGCCAAATCAGGCGGAAAAAGTCGGGACCTTTTGTTCTCAAAACCTTGAAGAAAGTGCACAAAAAGCGCTGTAGTGGATTTTCAATGTGACGAGACCGGAAGCCGAAGAGGCCTTCAAGCAGATGAAAAAACTTATTGCGGAACTTCCAGCACTAACCGCACCAAGGGAAAACGAGGAATTAATCATATACTTGGCTGCAGCAAAAGAAGCTATCAGCGCGGTCTTGATGACGGACAGAGAAGGCAGGCAAACACCAGTATATTTTGTAAGCCCCCTCAACCTAACGAGGCCGGAAGTCAACAATACCCTAATGGAAAATTGGTGTTGCCTTTCTCAGTGCAATCAAACGGTGAATAGATACTTCCACAAGCACAGCCGGCGTTGTAATAACAAATCAACTCGATAAGCAACAGTTGTCCAAGTTTCAGAAATATCGAAAATGATTGCTGAAGTGTGAAGTGTGACGTAGGGTAAGAGCTGTGCTAGGATAAGTACATCCAATAAGACCAAGGACCGCAATCAAAGGCCAAATATTGGTAGATTTTATTGTGGAACGACCGGAAGAAGAGTCTTCGGACGAACTCATGGCAGAACCAGAAGTACTACCGGAGCCGTGGATGTTGTTCACAGACGGCTCGTCATGCGTAGACGGTTCCGGGGCAGGCCTAATACTAACAAATCCGGAAGGGGCAAAATTTACATACGCCATGAGGTTTAGATTTGATGCCACTAACAATGAAGCCGAATACGAAGCACTAATAGCTGGTCTCCGGATCGCAGAAAAAATGGGTATAAAGAACTTGCAAATGAAATGTTGACTCAAAACTTATGGCCCAATCAATTAACCCAAACGGCTCTTACATCGCCAAAGAGTCAGGCATGGTTCAGTACTTAAACAAAGTAAAAACACTGGAAAAAAGCTTCAAGGAATTTTCCATCAAACAAATACCACGAAGTGAAAACAAAAAAGTGGATGCCCTGAGCAAGATCGCGTCCACAAGCTTCGCGCATCTTAGCAAACAGGTGCTCGTGGAAGAATTGAAGGAAAAATCCATAGATGAAAAGGAAATTCTTGACATAGTAGAAGAAGAAGACAATACATGGATGACACCCATATGCGAGTACCTGACAAAAGAAATCCTTCCGGAGGATAAAAAGAAGGCCAGAGCAGTATGGCGGAAAGCGGCCAGGTATGCCATGAATCATGGAAAACCCTATACAAGAAGTCCCTTTTTTAGGACCATGGTCTTCGGTGCGTCGGACCACAACTCCAAGCAAACTATGTCCTAGAGGAAATACATGAGGGATTTCGTGCAGCATGCTTTCGGCCCTAGATCTGAGTTGCCAAAGCAATCCAAACATGGGGGGGGGAGGGGGGGGGATAATATATGGCCAACAATGCATCTGGATGCAAAGGGAACTTGATAAAGAGAATGCAATGACTTTCAAATACACCGTCCCTCCCAAGAAATCCGCAGCAAATAAATTTGCCCAATCACATCTCCATGGCCGTTTTATAAGTGGGGGATAGACATAGCCGGACCTTTCCCGGAAGGACCAGGTAAAGTCAAATTCTTAATTGTTGCTATCGATTATTTCACTAAATGGATTGAGGCAAAGGCCGTCGCAACCATCACCGGCAATCAAGTGAAGAAGTTCGTATGGGACAACATTGTCTGCAGATTTGGCCTACCGGGGGTAACATACATACAATGGAAAAGCATTCCTTGATAAATCCATCAAGATTGTGTGAGAAACTTTGCAATACGCGCATGCATCGCTTCTGTGAAACACCCGCAAGTAAATGGCCTAGTTGAAAGAGCAAATAGAAGTTTAGGAGAAGGAATAAAGGCAAGGCTTGATGAAAAAAGCAAGGATTGGATAGAAGAACTTCCGCATGTCCTATGGGCCCACCGTACAATGATCAAGACAAGTAACGGGGAAACCCCATTCTCGTTGACATACGGCACGGAAGCCGTCATCCCGGCGGAAATAGGCATGCCAACACTTCGCACCACGGAGATAGATCAAGCTAAAAACAACGAAGCTCTGGGAATCAACTTGGACCTCATAGAAGAAAGAAGGGAGCAAGCAGCAATACAAGAAGCAAAGAGCAAGAAAAAAGATGTAAACATTAATACAACCTCAAGAGTCCCGCGGAAACAAGTTTCAAAACCGTGTGATATGGTCTACCGCAGCAATGAAGCAAGTCATGCTAGGGACGAATGTAAACTTGGACCCAAGTGGGAGGGACCATACGAAGTTAAAGAGTCGCTTAGAAAGGGAGCTTACAAACTCAAAAACCGCAAAGGAAATGAAATGCCGAGGACGTGGGACATTTGTAATCTCAAAAAATGTTATATACATGAAGTGTAAGAACTTGCCCGGCACATACGATGCTCCGAAGGGCAATATCTTTATTTGCATTTTGTAATATGTTGAATTTTAATGAAAAGTGGGGATTAGCTACCCCCACAAGTTTTTAATTTTTTAAATTGTCTTTACTTTGCAAAATTATATTAATTGTTAAGACGCGCATGCTAGGAGCCACGCTCCACAAAAATATTATCCCGTATAATAAAGGATTGAGCAACCTCAAAATCAGCTCAGGCGCATAAGAGGTATTGCAAGCCCAGCACCGGGAGAATAACCCACAAATATTCACAAGACTATCCTACTAAAAGTATCACACGTGATATAAAAAGATAGCAACAACATTTATACATAACGGATATATCCAAAAATTGTTGAAAAGACGGTAAAACCCAACAAAAAGCCACATAAACGGCCGCATTATAACACCATAACCAGATATCTTAATTATAGGAAAAAACCGCAAGGTCACATACGACCGCGGGAGAAAAACAAATACACTTACAAAACAGCATCCCTAGCCTCATCATCCAATTGGGAAAATGTAAGGCCACCTCCGGCCGAAGCATCAATCCTTCCTTCGCTTTCCGAACCCAGGGTAGCGTTCTCCGGAACCACATCCGATGAATCCGGCTTATCGTAATCTTCTACAGAAACAGAAGGTTCAGCATGAGGAATAATGACCACAGTGGACAGCACGTTAGTAGAAGGAACCTCAGCAGGTGGTTCAATCAAAGCCTCGGCAGATAAAGGATCATCAATGGACACAAATACGTCTTTCAAAAAGGGGAGACGTTCAATAAGATTCCTTTCCATTTTCTCCACTCGCCCACGGCAAATATCCAAAGCAACGGACAAGGCTTGGCTCCCAATTACGACCCTATCCTGCTTATGGTGGACGGGAACCATTAGCTGATTAACATCGGGTTGAAGATCGGTCATACCTAAGGTCTCAGCCACGGTGTCGTCCAAACGGAGAAGATCCATAATATCCCAAGTACTGGCATCCTTCTTGTCGGAAAGCTCTTTAAGAAGCGGAAAGTTGAGGTCACGGAGATCACGGATAGCAGAGTTAAAATCATCCTCCGCAGAGGGAATATAAGCTTCGAGATCAGTCAAACATCTGCCAGCCTGCCCATGCTCAATCCCTGCGGCTAGGCCCTCCTGCATCCCTTTCTCTATTGCACGACCAAAGGCATGACCAAGAGCCTCCATGTACTCATTTGAATTAAGACACTTAACCACAAGAAGCTTCATCCCATGAGTCAGTAACCATCTTCGCCCCGCAACGACATTGAGGAGGTGCGGATGGAAACTCTCCTGAAAGCGCATGCAACACCGGGTAAAATCAGCATCGATCTCGGCCAACCTAGTCCTGAGAGGTCCCATAAGATTGTCTTGAAATTCCTCTAACTGTTTCAAGCTCCCCTCATACATCTCCAGCTTCTCACGGAGGTCCGTGGAGAGAAATTGCCGCTCATGCACCGAAAAAAATATAAATATACGTGAGGAAAGGAGAATACACAATTGTGAAGAAAAATAGTTAGAGAAACAAAAAAACTATACCTGATCAACAAACTTTGGAGTCTTCTTGGGACTTCAAGAAGAAGAAGACGCTCTAAGTCAGAAAGCTCATGATCGATTCAGCAATAGAATACCAAGGCCCGTCTTTTTAGCTTTAAAGAATTACATTCTTGCTCAAGAAGGATGTTGTGGTCTTTGGCGGAAGCAACTTCGCCTCGAAGCGAGTTCTAGGAGGCCTCAAGGCCAGAAACCTGAGCACGGAGTTGAGTTACCTCCGCGGACTCCTCTTTTGCCTTGAGCATATGTGACTTTACCAAATGCTTCACTTCTCCTGTGTCCTTCGCCTCCAACAAATATATTTCCTCCTCCGCTTAGAGATCTCCATTATCCTCTTCTCCAAGAATGTTTATACTCCGCACGCATCCTTACCTCGGAGCTCAAACTCAAATTACGAGCGGCTGATACATTGAACTCAGTAAATAATTGCTCATGCTCCATTTTGCGGACAGTTTTGAAAAAGGCAGGAGGAGTGAAGTGATCAATCATATTGGCGCACAAACGCCTATCATTCATCTCAAAACCTTTGGTCACCGTCCACTCAGGAACATAGATTTCCTCTGAGCCGGCACCTACAGTCTCCTCCGCACGGATGCTCCCGGCATCAAAACCACTACCCGATCTCCCTGTAAAAAGACTAAGAGTACGATCTGTTTTCTCAGATGAGCTTGAAGAACCAAAAACGGACGGATGCGGTGCACTCTTATCTTTGCTAATGTCAGCAGGAATAGCCACCGTAGTAGCAACAGTGATAGCCTCAGTCATAATCGGAGCAGCAGACCTGGCAAGAGAATCAACTTCAGGACCCGCAGAATTAGCGCCTGAGTGATGAGATGAATCAGAGAGGACTACAAACCTTGCGGAAGGACCTATGGTTCGCAAGGAGGGGCCAGTCACGGAGTCAGTACGATCTTCGCCCTCCTCCAAAGGTGAAGCTGTCACGGAAGAAGTAATAAAGGGTAAGGTAGGAAGAGCTGGAACACCCTGCTCTACCGTTAAGCGAGAATCTTGAAGCAACCTGTTTAGAGCACTAAAAGACTTACCTCCAGTGACGGAACCACCAGCAGTCCCATAATCGGAATCGGGGTATTACCCTTAAAACTTTTGGTTGGATGGAAAGCCGACAGGCAGTCCTTCACTATCATAGATTACTCTCTTCTTCTTTCGAACGCTTGGGCTTAGGAACTGCAGCTTCAACAGTTCATGTAACCAAGGCACAGATGGCTCAACAATTTCCTGGCCAACCGCGGAATCAAACCCCTGATCTCCAACCATACACCCACACTCGCATCTCCACAAATTCCCCTCTCCACACTAGCACGAGCAACTCTCCCGCAGAACGGACCACGGAGGGTCGGAAGTAGGGTCACGGTGTCGGTGTTTAGGCCACGGTAACAACAGAGTACCCTCATTTCAGCCTGGTTCTCTCACACTCCTCACCTTAAACGGGGATCAGCGTTGCGGAGAAAGCATTTAAATCCATCCTGCAAAAAAAAAACAACAAAATGGAAAAAGATAAGGAAACAAGAAAAACAGGGAAAATGTAAACAATAATCAAGGTGCAATAACGGAAATTATAACCCAACCCACTCCGTCCTCCTACTCAAAGCTGGGGATAATATCTTATTCAAAAGGTAATTACGCTTATGCCAGACACCATGCAAAGAATTCTTTCCGAACCTAAGGAACGGAGAGGCTTGAGCATAAGATATTAAAATGCCTCCACATTAAATTCAGAGAGGGTCAGGAGCTCTCTAGATCCTTTACAATATGGTAACCACCGAAAACAACTAAAGACTAGCATTGGCAGGAACCACAAAAAGGACTCATCAACCCAGAAAAAATGATGATCTAATTCTTCAACACAGGAATCTAAATTCTTGGAATAACAGGCACGGACATTTGGACGCTTAGTGAACCCAAACCACCCATTTTTGTAATTATGTGTATAAAAGTAGCGAAACAAACTGACATCAGGTTCAATATTACAAACGCGGCACAAGATTTCAAAATGAGAAACCTTGGCAGATCCAAACACGGATAATTGGGAAAAGGGAATGCGGAAATGGGTGAGAACAGACACGAAGAAGGTAGAAAAAGGGATACGATAGTTGGCATAATCAAAGAATCGGGTGTACATTCCAACTTGTACCAGCTGGTCTTTCATGCATAGTGGCATCAGAACTTGGCAGTTGAGGATGGACTTCCTCGGAAACAAAATATATAGCACAAATGGCATCAAGGTTGTTCTTGTGTAAGAACTACATATTGATAGATGTAATACTGCCCATGAATAAAAGAGAACAAAGAGATTTAACACTGAATCAAAGAAGAAAGACTAATAAGTGGGGCTATGCTACGAGAAAACCTTGAAATTTTAATCAACAATGGTGAAGAGTGAAAAGATGAAAATAGAAACAGTAAAAACACGAATCGGCTATTTAAAACCCATGTATATTTAAGTTAGCGTTTAAGGTAGGATGACTACACGTGCCGAAGAACACTTCCCAAATCAACGCACAAAAACATAGTAAAAAGATGATGAATAACGAGCTGGATATGAGACCCAGGCGTCAAATCATGCAGAAGATAAAGGACATGAAAGCCCACGTAGCAACGACAAACAGTCAGCAACGGTACAAAGGACCTTACAAGGCAGGAGTAGAACAAAATTTTGATCACGAAACTTTAAGTCTAGTAATACTCTCCGCACGCTATAATTGTACCGCGTACGGTAAGCATACTAGACTTGGGGGACTTGATGATGTATAATATGAGCACCAAGCTTACTGGGCTTTTAAGTTCATAAATACTTATATAGGTCCCAGGCCCCAATACCCAAATAGCCTAAACTGCAAAGTCTCTGACAAGGCCAATGCCCGGGATATTTTCTAAAGATCGCACGTGAGTATCTTCTCAGCCGCACCAGTGCGCATCCACGGACAAACATTGACCGCGGAAGAACACTCACGGCCGCAAATACGATTATACGTGGACCCTTGCCCTACAAGGGACCCACTCCGACCACCAACAGTTATAAAGCAAATACCTATTAAACCCTAAGATTATGCTACCAATAAATATGGGGTCATTTGCACACCCAAAGGTACATTCATCTAATCATTAACTTACACACATACTTTGACATTCTTCTCTGACTAACATGTGTATTTACTCTCACAAGGCCGAGCTTAATCGGCGGGGTCCGCCCTGCGGTAAGGCTAACGGTTTACTTTTAATTGTGCAGAAAGTCATCACTTCTCTTGCTCTAGTACAAGATCAAGTATTCAAGTCATTTGGAGGCCCGACCCGACAAAGGACTCTGACACTATTAAACCCGACACGAATTTTGTACTAACAATTATAAAAATTACAGTACATTGGTATAGTTTTTACAAATATATAAAAGAAAGAAAAAGAGGCACGAGTATCCGTAATGTGTCCTGGTATCGATCCATGTCAGTCAGCTTTCGGTAGAGGTTGATGGTTTTGAATTGCTACTCACAGCTGCTTCTGACTGCATCTCAATTCTTTCATAGAAGTACTGCTCGAATGCTCTTGGGAGAAACCACGGAATCAAGAATGCGAAGAGATTGATCGAAAAATAAGCCAGATTGACCACGGCTAGGCTCCTTCCAAACCAGCACCATGCAACATCCTACTACACGGCAACAAATATAAGAAAGCTGGTAACTATTTTTGAGTGTTTCTATCCGAGGATAGAGCCTTTCCAAACAGTTTGGCATATTGACTATGATTATAAGTTTTTCCTGATGAGCGCGATAAATTCTAGTGCCCAATGAAACTAGGGATGGTGAAATTGCATATCATATAAACTTCTTTTCAAAATGAAATACTCCCAGCCTTGTTCATTTGTGAGTGTAGTTAAGGATAGGTGATCACTACTATATAGAGTATTTTTTTCATACTGGTTCAAGATAACTGCCATAAAGGTTTTAAAGATTCTATTCCGACACACCCAGCAAAATATTTCCTTTAGTGGCACAAACAAAGCTAGTAAAAGTCAGAATTGTGTGAATACTAATTGAAAAAAGCGTGTCACTAAAGTGTCCACGTTTTTATCTACTGGTAGAAAGTGTAAGTAAAGGTGCAAGTAGAGACATAAAAAGTGTAAGAAGTAAAAATTTTACCACTTTGTGACACAGGTATTTTTCTAAGTGCCAGAAGCCAAAACCAAAACTTATGACCTTTTAGTCTTTTTTACCCAGACTACATAAAATTATATCATTCTCACAACTTTTTGTGCCCAAAGATTTTGAAAACTTGATAATAACATGAGTTCAATAATTTATTTCTCTCTTGTGGATCTACACACTTAAAAGATTGTTAGTCACAATAAAAAAAATTATACACGTATCATTTTTGGTATGACAACGTAAAGATTTACCTTTCTTTCTGTCAGTGGAGAATATGTCGTTATCAATCCACAACATCACGAATCCATTGAACAATAACACAAATCCTTCTAACCGTATACAACATCGGTACCAAAACCCTCACGGGACTCGAGAACAAACCCAACCCACTTACCACATTTTCAGTCAGCACTTGAAACGATAACAAAAACAAGTGTGGTGCAACCGACCGAATCGCGGTCTCATCCCCCCTCACAAACCCTCCCAAAACATAAGCCAAAGGTAAAACCAGCCCAACAAACGTACCAACAAACATATAAACTCTAAATAACCTACTTGGTTGAAATAACATCTTTCTAGTACACGTGGGGCTCACATGCCCCACGTGCACCGGAAAGACTAGTTGGGACAAGAAAAGGAGGTAAGCTGACGTGACCGCTGGAAAAACAAGGTCGAAAAGTGGGACATGACCACTAGCTGAAAATACTGTTATGAAAGCAGCTAACTGAAGGTCGATCACACGTAGTGAATGTATTACATCTTCAACCGGTGTTTGGTTTTTTGTTTTCGGGTTGGAGTCGGGTTGGGTTTCTACAGCAAGTGATATACCTGACATGTCTTTTTGTGTGTCTAAAAGTTGGTGAATCAATCGGTTGGTGATGATTGATGATAATGATATACTAAGGTAAAATCCTAAAATGTTGTCGTGGATCTTAGATGACAAATGTTGTACGTTTGTTTGAAACATTGACGGCTATGTTTATATATCCACGTGGTGAGATGTGATGTTGTACACGTGTAGATGTGTTTCAGTGTTTATATATTTTGCTACTCCATATTAGCATCTCCAGCAAGGAGCTAATGACAAATCATTACTAATATACACAACAGGCGACTAATACGCAGTCGTTTTGGCTGTGGGCCCCTAACTATAGTGACGGGCTGCTATTTTGGGCCAGCTCGATTTTAGTTTTTTTTTTTTTAATTATTATTATTTTTAAATTTGTATGGACAAAGTAGAAGGGAAAAAAAATATTACAAAAGTTCTGATTTATTCAGATAAAAAAAATACCCGCGGAAACATCTTCGATACCTAATAACTTTAAAATAATCGATATGGTCACAAATGCACAACCCATTATATTAAAAAAACCCATATAGCAAAAAAAAGAACACTTTAAACATGAGGCCCAACACATAAGCCATATAAAAAAAATTATTACTAATATACACATTTGTCGACAAACTAGCCTAAAATTCGCATAAAATGTGGCCCAAAATCTAGCCCAAAGTAAAAAAAAAAAAAAAAAACTAGCCCAAAATTAGCCTTAAATCTGGCCCAAAGTAAAAAAAATACAAAACGGTCCCTCAACTTATAACTATTTACGATTTTCTTACACAAAAAATCCCGTAAAAAAAACACATCAAGTTTTTATTGTTCACAACTTTTTTACATTCATCGGCCCAAAAAAAAGACATCGAACCGTCCCAAAAAAAGAAAATATTCGGGAAAAATTAACCCGTCCCAACGCAAAAAAAAATCCCGAATCGTACAAAAAAAGGAAATATCCGGGAAAAAATTAGCCAAAAAAAAACCCAAAAATAGCCTAAAATCTGGCCCAAAGTAAAAAAAATACAAAACGGACCCTCACCTTTTAACTATTTATGATTTTCTTACACAAAAATTCCCGTAAAAAAATTTACAAAACCGTCCCAAAAAAAGAAAATATTCGGGAAAAAATTAGCCCGTCCCAACGCAAATTTTTTCCCCCCGAATCATACAAAAAAAGAAAATATTAAAAATTAGCCCCGCCATAACGCATCGCCCAAAAAAAACCCCCGAAACGTAAAAAAAATATTCGGGAAAAAATTAGCCCCGCCGCAACGCGCGGGTTCTTTTGCTTGTATATACACATTCACCGACTAAAACGAAGTCGTTTTGACTTCGGGCCTAAATTGCTACAGTAATGGGCTCCCATTTTGGGCCAGCCCGATTTTGGTTTTTTTTTTAATTATTTTGTTTTTGTTTTTTTTTAAATTTGTATGCACAAAGTAGGAGGAAAAAAAATATTACAAAAGTTCCGATTTATTCAGATAAAAAAAAAATACCCCAGAAACAACTCGATACCTTAATAACTTTAAAATAATCGATATGGGCATAAACGTACAACCCATTATATTAAAAAAAACAATATAGCAAAAAAAAAAACTTGAACATGAGGCCGCAACACATAAGTCAAATAAAAAAAAATTTTTTATTACTAAAAATATACGACATTGTCGATAAACTAGTCCAAAATCGCATAAAATGTGGCCCAAAGAATCTGGCCCAAGTAAAAAAAAAGAAACTAGCCTAGAAATATAGTGCCTGAAATCTGGTCACGAAAGAGGCGAAAATAAGAATACAAAACGTGGGTCCCTCCAAGCGTTTAGACTCTTTACTATTTTCTTACACAAAAAATCCCGTAAAAAAAGGTGAGGAACAAAAAAAAACACGTCAAGTTTTTAATGAGAGAGCAGCGAACTTTTTTACATTCATGGCGTTCGCCAAAAAAAAGATATTAGACCGTCCCAAAAAAAGAGCGCGATATGGCGCGAAAAAATTAACCCGTCCCAACGCAAAAAAAAATTTCCCGAATCGTACAAAAAAAAAACAACCCAAAAATAGCCTAAAATCTGGCCCAAAGTAAAAAAAAATACAAAACGGACCCTCACCTTTTAACTATTTACGATTTTCTTACACAAAGATTCCCGTAAAAAAATTTACAAAACCGTCTCAAAAAAATAAAATATTCGTGAAAAAATTAGCCTGTCCCAACGCAAAATTTTTTTCCCCGAATCATACAAAAAAGGAAAATATTAAAAATTAGCCCCGCCATAACGCATCGCAAAAAAAAACCCTGAAACGTAAAAAAAAATTATTCGAGAAAAAATTAGCCCCGCCGCAACGCGCGGGTTCTTTTGCTTGTTACTAACAAAAGAATATTGGGTCACTAATTACTTCCTCGATAACTTTTAAATTATGTCTCAGTAACTAATATTTGGAATTGGTCGCTACTCACTAGTCAACAAATATTGTTTACGAATTTGAAAGGACACTTTTTACATATGAAAAGTGGTCCACTTTGTGATAAAAAAAAACTTGCATAAAATTTATTCCACTCAAATCGAATTAACGTCCAATATGTTCATAAAAAACCAAAATTTATGGCAAAATTGACAAGCTATAAGATAACGATGCTGACTTGGGCCGAATGAATAAATGCAAAAAATGCATGTACATGTATATGATATGAATTGAGACAATCATCACTTGTACGTAGCCGAGCTGAGTGATCATGACTTTGCCGTAACCGAATATGGTTGGGTATTAAAGACCTTAATTGATGGGCGGATGTATCTGTATATTTAGGTTAGCAATTAACTCAAATCTTGTGTGTACTAGACTTTAGTCATGTATGAAGCCTACTTTAGACACAAGTTCACAAATGAACTTGTTTTGTACATTTTCGTGCTACTTTTACTTCTCATTTCACCATTTCTTTTTATTTGGGAACTCATCAGTAACGCCCGTATATGTTTTCAATCACAGAATGAAAACATGTCCGGAAAAGTTGTTTTGATCACCGGTGCTTCATCAGGACTTGGAGAGGTACGTACGTGTTTCATGTCGTTTGGTTTGTCAAGCATGCCCCAGTTATTAGTTGAAATAAAACTCAGTATTATTATAAGACCTACAGTAATGTACAAATTAATTAAAATTCTCAAAACACTACATTTTTCCGCGGCTTTTTATCCCACATTTTCACTGAATTGTAATGAAGACACTTATTATAGTGTTTTCAATGCCTATAGATCAACTAGTATATTAATAGATCTATATTATGATAGTAATTTATAGACAACTACTTGAAGTATATAATCTGCGTTTACATCAAGCAGTTCATGGCTTATGAATATGCAAAAAGAGGTTCACGTCTAGCGATTATAGCAAGGGAGAAACCAGAAAGTCGTCTCAAACAAGTAGCGGATACAGCTCGTGGACTTGGTTCTCCTGATGTTCTTTTCATCTATGCTGACGTATCTAAAGTCGAAGAGTGTAGGAAGTTCGTGGATGATACCATTAAGCATTTTGGTCGATGTGGGTGATATCCAAACTGGCCAACTTTGTCGCACAATCTTTTCGTAGATTAACGTAAATATTTCCTTTCATATTGCAGTGGATCACCTTGTTTGTAACCTATTCATCGACCAATGATGTAACAAAATTCGAACCTGTTATGGTATCATCCTAATTACTCTACAACTCATGCATGCCGTAGATATGAGTTGCATTAAATTTAGGCGTGAATTATATGTGCAGGATATAAACTTCTGGGGGTCAATTTATCCAACTCATTTTGCTATCC
>BQNB010022095.1:0-17713 GCA_026074375.1 Tanacetum coccineum | reverse complement strand
GAGTCAACAAGGCAAAAATAGAAGACGTTGATGTCATCGAGAAGATCCTTTGATCCATGACACCCCAGTTTAACTATGTCGTATGTTCCATATAAGAATCAAAAGATCTTGATGCCATCACCATTGATGAGTTACAAAGTACACTTTTGGTACATGAGCAGCCAATGAAGCCTCCGGTGGTGGAAGAGCAAGCGTTAAAGATCTCTTTGAGAGAGGCATCTGGAGGAAGAGGTCGAGGTCG
This sequence comes from Tanacetum coccineum, assembly GCA_026074375.1. NCBI lineage: Eukaryota > Viridiplantae > Streptophyta > Magnoliopsida > Asterales > Asteraceae > Tanacetum > Tanacetum coccineum. The sequence continues at coordinate 17,472 of BQNB010022095.1, read as the reverse complement.
AAGTGGAACGAGAGGACGAGGTAGAGGCGCGGGCAGGCGTATTTTTGACAAATCCACGATTGAATGTTACCGCTATAACAAGCTTGGGCATTTCCAGTACGAATGTCCAAACAAAGATTATGGTCCGAGATCAAACTACATGGAGAACAATGAAGAAATGTTACTGATGGTTTCTAGACTCTGGGTGTAGCAATCATATGTGTGGAAAACGGGAATTTTTTTGTGATCTTGATGAAAGTTTCAGGGAAACGGTGATGCTAGGTGATGACAGGAGTATTAATGTGATGGGAAAAGGTACTGTACGCCTGCTAGTGAAAGGTTTCATACAAGTGATCACTAGTGTTTTCTATGTCCCTGGACTACAAAACAACCTTTTAAGCAGTGGTCAGCTAATGGAGAAAGGACTTGAAATTCTAAAGAGAGGCGGTGCATGTAGGTATGTTCAAGTTTTTTTCGGTTGCACAGCGAAGAAAGAAACTTGCTTCAACTCCTCTATGGAAGATCGAGCTCGACTATGGCACCGTAGGTATGGTCATTTAAGTTTTAATGGTCTGAACCTGCTCAAACAAAAGGAAATGGTGTGTGGGTTACCACATTTAGGTACATCATCAAGCGTGTGTGAAGATTGTCTTGTGGGTAAACAACAAAGGAACCCATTTCCTCAAGAAAGCACGTGGAGAGCTTCTCAGGTTCTTGAGCTTGTTCATGCTGATATATGTGGGCCGATCAACCCTTTATCAAACAGCAACAAAAGGTACATAATCACTTTTATTGACGATTATAGTCGTAAAGTATGGGTTTATTTCTTAGTCACAAAATCAGAAGCTTTTGTCGTTTTTAAACAATATAAGAGTCGTGTTGAGAAAGAAAGTGGTGTAGCTATAAAAGGACTTCGCACTGATCGCGGTGGGGAATTTACATCAGTTGAGTTTACTAATTTTTGTAATGATAATGGTATTCATAGGCAACTAACAGCCCCGTACACCCCTCAACAAAACGGCATAGCAGAGCGCAAAAATAGAACAATCATGAATATGGTTAGAAGCATGTTATCAGGTAAGAAGCTTCCAAAAACATTCTGGCCAGAAGCTGTTAACTGGACAGTTCATATTCTTAATAGAAGTCCTACTCTTGCAGTAAGGAATATATGTCCAGAAGAAGCTTGGAGTGGTTTCAAACCATCAGTGGCCTACTTCAAAGTGTTTGGGTCTATAGCTTATGTGCATATTCCAGATTGTAAAAGAATTAAGCTTGATGACAAGAGCAAAAAATGTGTTTTTATTGGAGTTAGTGAAGAATCAAAAGCATATCGGTTATATGATCCTGTCTCTAAAAGGATCATAGTAAGTAGGGATGTGGTGTTTGACGAAGAAGCAAGTTGGGATTGGGAGAAGAGTCACAAGGAATCTGTTCTTATGAACTTAGATTGGGGAGAAAACGAGACATTACCGGATGCAATCACACTTGCTGGAAATAGTAGCGGGTCTGGTATAGATGCTACTGGCGAAAATATTGAATTAGGATCAACTAATGTCGAAGAGGGTGAAACCAATACCTCTAGCGAAGATCACTCTTCAAGCTCAAGTGAAAACCTCCCACCAATGAATGACGCGCAAAGACGAAGACAACCACCAACATGGATGCAAGAGTATGAAAGTGGCGAAGGTTTATCGGAAGAAGAAACCATTAATTTCGCCATGTTCGCAGAAAATGATCCAATACTCTTTGAAGTTGCTCAAAAGAATGAAAAATGGAGATTAGCAATGGATGCTGAGATTGAAGCTATTGAAAAAAATGATACATGGGAAATGACAGATTTGCCGCATGGAGCTAAAAAGGTTGGTGTAAAGTGGGTGTATAAAACAAAATACAATGAAAATGGTGAGGTGGAGAAGTACAAAGCACGTCTAGTTGCAAAGGGGTATACTCAAAAGTGTGGTATAGATTATACTGAAGTATTTGCTCCTGTAGCGCGTTTAGAAACTATACGTTTAGTAATGTCTTTGGCAGCTCAAAACGATTGGGTGCTTTTTCAGCTTGACCTGAAGTCGCCTTTTCTCCATGGGGAACTAAATGAAGAAGTCTTTATCGATCAACCTCCTGGATATATTAAAAAAGGTGCTGAACATAAAGTTTATAGGCTAAAGAAGGCTTTATACGGGTTAAAACAGGCACCGAGAGCCTGGTATAGTCGAATCGAGTCATACTCGAGCGATTCAATATGGAAAAGTGCAATTCGGTGCAAAATCCCATAGTTCCAGGGCCTAGCTTACAAGAGATGAAAAGGGAGTTAGTGTCGACAACACAAGATACAAACAATTGATTGGGAGTTTGATGTATTTAACGGGTACTCGCCCTGATATTATGTTTGTTGTGAGTATGTTAAGCAGGTACATGGAACATCCAACAGAGATGCATTTTCAGGCAGCAAGGAGAGTATTAAGGTAGATAAAGGGCACAATGGGCTTGGGAATATTATACAAGAAAGGTGGAAAAAAGGATGGCAACCTCATTTCTTACACCGACAGTGATTATGCTAGAGATTTAGATGACCGAAAGAGTACGTCCGGCTATGTTTTTCTTCTTAATTCAGGTGTTGTTTCATGGTCATCAAAGAAACAACCAATAGTCACTTTGTCTACTACATAAGCCGAATTTGTTGCAGCAACTTCATGTGCTTGTCAAGCTGTTTGGTTGCGGAGAATTATGGAGTATCTTGATCATGATCAGAATAGTAGCACAACGATTTTCTGTGATAATAGTTCCACAATTGAGCTCTCAAGAAATCCTGTTTGGCATGGTCGAAGCAAACATATAGATGTCAGATTTCATTTCTTGCGTGAGCTCACAAAAGATAATGTTGTGAGGCTGGTCCATTGTCCTACTCAAGATCAAGTTGCAGATATAATGACCAAACCATTGAAGCTCGATATGTTCACGAGGTTTAGAAGTCTTATGGGAGTTTGTGCGGATCCAAATGTAAACTGAACATCATTACAGTTCAGTTTAAGGCGGGATGTTGAAGTCTTTCTCAAGTTTGAATAAGTCTTAGTTAGTTTAGTTTTTGAATAAGTCTTGTTTGTTTCCGTTTTGATTGTTACTAGTATTCCTTGTTTATCAGGAACTAGTTGTTTACTATTTCCACTTTGTTAGACGTGGGTTTGTTCATGTAAGGCTATAAATAACCACATTAGCTTCTCAATAAATATGCAGTTTATTCCATTATCATTTACTCAGTCAATACCATTTAACAGCTACTCACTAATCAACAAATATTGTTGTCTACGAATTTGAAAAGAGGACACTTTTTACATTTGAAAAGTGGTCAACTTTGTGATAAAAAAAACTTGGATAAAATTTATTCCACTCAAATCGAATTAACGTCCAATATGTTCATAAAAAACCAAAATTTATGGCAAAATTGACAAGCTATAAGATAACGATGCTGACTTGGGCCGAATGAATAAATGCAAAAAATGCATGTACATGTATATGATATGAATTGAGACAATCATCACTTGTAGCCGAGCTGAGTGATCATGACTTTGCCGTAACCGAATATGGTTGGGTATTAAAGACCTTAATTGATGGGCGGATGTATCTGTATATTTACTTATTTAGGTTAGCAATTAACTCAAATCTTGTGTGTACTAGACTTTAGTCATGTATGAAGCCTACTTTAGACACAAGTTCACAAATGAACTTGTTTTGTACATTTTAGTGCTACTTTTACTTCTCATTTCACCATTTCTTTTTATTTGGGAACTCATCAGTAACGCCCGTATATGTTTTCAATCACAGAATGAAAACATGTCCGGAAAAGTTGTTTTGATCACCGGTGCTTCATCAGGACTTGGAGAGGTACGTACGTGTTTCATGTCGTTTGGTTTGTCAAGCATGCCCCAGTTATTAGTTGAAATAAAACTCAGTATTATTATAAGACCTACAGTAATGTACAAATTAATTAAAATTCTCAAAACACTACATTTTTCCGCGGCTTTTTATCCCACATTTTCACTGAATTGTAATGAAGACACTTATTATAGTGTTTTACAATGCCTATAGATCAACTAGTATATTAATAGATCTATATATGATAGTAATTTATAGACAACTACTTGAAGTATATAATCTGCGTTTACATCGAGCAGTTCATGGCTTATGAATATGCAAAAAGAGGTTCACGTCTAGCGATTATAGCAAGGGAGAAACCCGAAAGTCGTCTCAAACAAGTAGCGGATACAGCTCGTGGACTTGGTTCTCCTGATGTTCTTTTCATCTATGCTGACGTATCTAAAGTCGAAGAGTGTAGGAAGTTCGTGGATGATACCATTAAGCATTTTGGTCGATGTGGGTGATATCCAAACTGGCCAACTTTGTCGCACAATCTTTTCGTAGATTAACGTAAATATTTCCTTTCATATTGCAGTGGATCATCTTGTTTGTAACCTATTCATCGACCAATGATGTAACAAAATTCGAACCTGTTATGGTATCATCCTAATTACTCTACAACTCATGCATGCCGTAGATATGAGTTGCATTAAATTTAGGCGTGAATTATATGTGCAGGATATAAACTTCTGGGGGTCAATTTATCCAACTCATTTTGCTATCCCACACCTCAAAAAAACTCATGGAAAGATCATCGTGAATTCTTCATATGCTGGATTGGTACACCCAGCAAATAATGGCATCTATAATGTAACAAACTTTATTTCGTCTACTGTAATTTACTTTTTTTTGTTGGGCATAAAACTGGTCATTTGTTAATGTTATCAGTTTATCACTCTTAAGAGTTTACAAACAAGTATATGGATCGGTTTTCAGGCAAGTAAAGCAGCATTGATTAGCTTCTATGAGTCCCTTAGATTCGAAGTTTCTCCAACAATAACTATAACAATCTTGACACTCGGGTTCATACAAACTAACATCATAACAGCCAAGTATTTAAACGATCGTGTTGGTTCTCATCTAATTAGTAAAGTAAGTAATTAGTGGTTCACTATGTACGTCCATGAAAACATGTCAAGAACGTATTCAAATGATCTTTCGAGACATGGGATAAACCTAAGATACTTTTGGCAGGATTTGGGTGCTGTAGTCCCAGTAATGGAGGTCGAAGCATGCACTAAAGCTATTGTGGATGGAGTGTGCAAAGGAGCAACATCCATTACGGAACCACAGATGATGAAGGTTCTTGCCCTCGTCAAGTTCTTCTTCCCACAACTACTCCATTTTATACTAACTACCTATTCTCACAAAATCTTCAAGGCTTAAAGGACCCGAACGTTTAGTAAATAAATGTACATGCGCATAATTTACTTGTTTGAATTTCAATAATTTACTTGTTTTATATTTTTGTACTTTTAGCTGTCATATCTGTAATATAATAAGTCTTTGCAAAAATATTAATGTACAACAGTATACACGTTCTACTTAATTGTACTAGCTATATATTTATTTACTATGTACGTCCATGAAAACATGTCAAGAACGTATTCAAATGATCTTTCGAGACATGGGATATGCATTGATGTAAACCACATAAGCCAGATAGCATATAGTTCAAAGCACAACCAAAAAAAGTTGCTCATAGTTGTCATGGGCACATATTTTTGACCCGATACTATTTGACTGCGAATAAAATTCAAGTTATCAACCATCAAACTACTTTGATCATATTTTAACACTTGTTTTCAATTCGATACTATATTAAAGCAAATAAAATATAAGCTTTAAGCCATTAAAATACTTTTTTTTGGTATAGTTAGGTATCCGACTCGATATTGCGAGCCGACTACCCTTTTAGATAGCCCGGAATCGGCGCAGACGAACTATTAAAATTCTTTAAAGATTTAAACATGTATTTTAAACCGATGCTGCTTACGAAACAAACACAATTTTTAATGATTGATAATTTGCCTTTTACTTGCATTAATGTATATTTGAATTACAAGAAGTACAGATCTTAAACAATTAGCATGTAGTATGTACCACTCAGACTAGTGTGTGTTTTCTATATGGGAATTTCTATCTTGTGCCCCATGGGCATAGGATAAGAAGCATTAATTAGTATAAGATTCCTCTTTTAAAAAAAACGACTCCAAAATACTTTAATTTCAATATAACATATACTAGTTTCAGTGTCTGTGCACGCACAGGGTTTAGACATTATGTTTTTTTAAATATATGTATAAATTTTTGTTTGTTTTATAAGTTATGTTATAGAGTATTATCGAAGTCATATGAAGAGATAATTCAATAAATCGTTTTATATATTATATGAAGTTGAGGATAATTATGAAATTGAGGATAATTATTAATTTTTTTCTTTTAGGTAGCCCAGAGTCGACTCAAGTGAACTTCCGATGCCACAAGGGGATTAATTTTCTCCTCGTTATATTTGAAACATTGACCTCTACTTGGAAGGCTGATATTTTTATTGTTGGGTATGCAGTTGATATTGAATATATTTTATGATTATAGTTGCATGAGTGTGTCAGCTAATGATTCATGGTCATACTTTGTGTTAAAAACTTGTACAAATTTTTGATCTTAGCAATCGGATTTAAATGCATCAAGTCTGAGTCATCAAAAGTTCTTAATAAAACCGTCAATATTTATAGAGTACAGAAAACTAAAAAACTCAAATAAGTATTATGTTTCGTGCATACAATATGTTTTGGTCAAACAAAGATTTACATATTGTTTATCTTCAATAAATATACAAATGTAAAAAGTATTTTACTCATTTTTCCGCCACCAACACATTTTAAGATATCAAAAATGTCCTCAGATTGTTGTATATGATTTATAAGCATACACACATGTCAATGGAATAAAGACTTTTTGAGAAATTCAAATGTTGGAATTTTAGTACGTATTAAACCAAAAGAATACAAAAATGCATTTCTTTGAACTCATCAATAAATAATTAGAAAAATTTTTTCTTTATTTGTGATAATTTATATGCTTCGTGCTTTCTACGTGGTTCTACAACATGAGGTTCAGGCTGACAATGAAAATTAATATACATTTTTTATATAAATAGTTTTACCCATTTTCCGTCACCAACATATCTTTAAGATATAAAAGTAGCCCATGATTGTTGTATATGATTTATAGGCATACACACATGTCAATGAAATAAAGACTTTTTCAGAAATTCAATTGTTAGAATTTTAGTACGTATTAGACCAAAAGAAAAGAAAATGCAATTCTTCCGAACTCATCAATGAATAGCTAAAAAACCCTTTTTTATTCACGACAATTTATATGCTTTAGTGTTTTTCATTTTGTTGTACACCATGATTTCAAGCCGACAATGAAAAATCCACGAAAAAATCTTCCAGTAGATTTGTGATGTGATTAGATAATGTTAAATCTTTGTTTGGCAGTAAGAAATCGTTTACGTTTGTTATATTTTAAAATACAAAGTTTAGGAGCATAAAGTTTAAGGGGTTATTTGTTTATTTTTTAAATTTATAATAAAACTTGTGAATTTATAAATTTACACTTAACTCCATATAATTTATTTAAAATTAAACCACTAAAGTTTTATTAATTATCTCCTCTTTTTTCAAGTTTTTATTTTCATAAATTTGACACATACATTTTTATATGTTTTTTTTTCTTTATCAAATTTAATTTTGACTTTTTATTTACCAATTAGATCGCATGATTTTGCCTACGTGGCAAAATCAAGCAACCTGATTGGTCCAATTTATTTTTCTATAAGATTTAATTTAATAGAAAACTCCAAAATGATGCAATTCTTTTATTATCTAAAAGATACTTCCAAGTTCCAAATCTGAAGCATATGATTAAAGCTCTTCATCAGTCGCATGCATGTCCTGTGTACCACGTCTATCTAATAATAGATCAATATGTTGTCAATTTCATTTGGTGACAAGTCGATATCTATCTAGTCATGTTTGTGGTGATCAGCACATGACGTGTTTTAGCTAGTCTTAAACACGACTTTTGTACTTTCATTTGGGTAGTTCCTCGTCCATTTATGACTTTAAATCACAAGCATATCATTTATCAGGTAGAACGAATATATCTAGGTTTGGAATTCACGTCAAAGCTTAAATAGATTAGAACTTAACGACATCAAAATTTATCGTCAATCCAACTTATACTTGTCATTGCATCTAGAGATTGAACACTATTTCTAGATGTTAGTACAAAATGTGTGACGAGTTAAAGATATGGGTCTGATGATTGTTGGGCCAGACCCAATGATGAGATCTTGTACTAATCCAAGTAATGAGACGATCCTTTGCACAGTGAAAGGTAAATCGTTAGTCTTATTGTGAGGACGTACCTCACGATTGGACTCCGGCGTGAGAGTAAATAAACATATTTGTCAGAGAATGTCAGAGTATATGTGTGTGTGATGTGGTCAGAAAATCATACCTTGTGGGGTGTCAGAGTACCCCTTTTTATAGGTGAGCAAAATATTAGATTTTCTTATTATTTCGCTAATTTCTGTTAGTGGGCCGAAGCGGGACCCTTATTGGATAAGGATCCGCTTATAATCGCGACTTGCGGACGTTCATTCCCTTCCGCGGACGTTTGTTGGTCCTGCGGAAAGCTTGTCACATCCGTCTTGCTTCTTCCGGGCCGTGCCAATACGGAATTGGGCTTAGTTCTGGCCCATCATACTTTTAGTTGCTTTTATTTGCTTGGTTGGGCCTGGGACCGATTGTGATAATATGGTTCAGGCCTAGAGACATGGTAAACCTATTATACGTCATCAAGTCCCCCCAGTCTAGTATGCCTATTGCGTGCGATGTTGTTGCGTGCGGTAGGTATTGCTAGACTCAATTTCCGTTATTTTTCCATGCTTTTTTTGTCTTTCACGGTCACTTATGCTTCTGCGACGTTTCCTTGTATTGGTAGGTGAGACGTGGTTTATTTGTGGCCTTTCGTATTCTGACTGATTTGACTGGTTAGTCCAACTACTTAACTGTCATCACTACCTTTTACTTTCAATCTTAACTGTTGACTCGGAGGTCATAGCTATGTGGGAGCATCTGGAGAAACCTTGTATTTACTATACCAAGGGTATATATACTCGGTGTAGTTTTCACTGTTTCCTTTTCCATCTTCTCTAATTATAATCGCCATTGTTAAAAAATTCTTCAAGCTTTTCCAATTTGTATCCTTTGTGCCCCACTTCGAAGAACTTTTAGGCTTTCAGGTTAGGCCCTAATCTTTGCTTTCTCTTTATCATGGGCAGTATTACGGATATAAAATCAGTTCTTACTCAAAGGGCTCTAATTTTTTTTTGTGAAACATCTCCACAGTTACCCAGCCCTAACCAAACAATTCATGAAATGCCCATTGGCAAAATAGGTGTATACACTAGATTCTTTGAGTATGCTAATTTTCGGTTACAACTTTCCACTTTTCTTGTTAACGTGCTCAGATACTATCGTATCCATATATCCCAACTATCCGTTATCGGTGCGGCCAAAGTGTCTCATTTTGAGGTCCTTTGTCGTGTTCATGGCTTTGAGCCAACTGTTGGGTTGTTCCGTTGTTTTTATGCGAATTCTAAAAACAAAGGATGGATGTCGTTCAGTCAGCGTCCAGGAAATGACGCCGTTTGTTACATCAAACCCTTAGACTCATTGAAAAGCTGGAACGATCGTTTCTTTTGGGTCGACGATTTTGCTTGTCCTGCCTCCTTTCCATGGAATTCTAGCAAAAGTGTGTCAAAGGACCCTTTTCCCCAATCTTCCGAATTTAACACGAAACATTATGCTACCCTTATTGCGTATCCGGCTCCATTTCATAAATATTCGGAACCATTTCTTTGTCTAGTGGGAATCAAGCGCCATTACACCTTCGATGAGAATACTTATCCTAAGTTTCTGCGTGACGATGATGAGGGTGGGTGGGTGTTTGTTATTTTGTTTTTCTTATGCTTTGTCTTTGTTGACCATGTTTGCTGATCGTTTATCTTCTTTGTGTAGAAATGGATTTGCTTTCCTTTATTTAAACTGCCGATCCTACGAAGGTGAGGATTGGTGAGAGGCAACGTGATGAGGACGAACCCATGATTTTGGAGACCACCGTAGGGCGTGTTGTTCCGCTCCTACCGGTTGCTCCTGCCCGTACCTCTGGTGAGCTGGAAGCTAGTGTGGAAAAGCTTTTTGACGAGGGGGGTAGTGGTGAGCAGGCGGAACAAGGAGATTCCGCCGGTGGTGGGGATGGGCAAGGTGCTAATATTCAATCGGTTATTGCGACCGCTGACACTATTACTGAGGATGTGACTCCGTTACAACCAAGGCGTTAAAGGAAAAGAAAAACTGCTGTTGTTGACGCTGGTGGACCTTCTCATCCTCCTAAGAAATTAAGGGAGGATCATGGAACCCTGGGCGGGCCTTCCGTAGCTGGTAAGTCTAGGTCCGCTGTTCAGAGGTTGCTTTCTTGGGCTGTATTGAATGTTGAGGTTAGGGGTTAACCTATTCCTACTTTACCCTTTGTAACATCTTTCGTGTCCGCTACGCCAGAGCGCGAGGGCGAAGACTATATTGATTCCGTTACTGGGTTTAACCTTCGAACCATCGATGCTCCGCAAAGGTTTGTTATCTCTTTAGATTCTTCTCACCATTCAGGTTTTAATATTACGGAGGCTGAGGTTGATCCTTTTGTCAGGCCTTCCGTTCTGGTAGTCACAGCTGCTACTACCGTTGCTTTGACTGCTGATGCTGTTGTGGTTTCTAAGGAACAAGTTGTTAAACCTTCTATTTTTTCTGCTGACTTCGCTTCAGCTGGTGGGACTGATCCTGCCATGGGTGGCTTTATGGATCTTACCGGCAGTGATCTTCTTGTTGGTGGTATCCCCACCGTTGTCAACCCTGAATCTGATATCCAGAAAGTCTATGTGCCTCAGTGGAGTGTTACTTACGGTTCTCGTCTTGATGACGGCGGTGTTTGTCGTGGGATGGTTGATGAGTTTGCCCCTCCAATTTTTTTTGCATTTGTTCGCGAAATGGAGCATGATCAACTTTTCACGGAATTTAACGTTGGTGCTATCCGTCAGATGGCGCTAAGTGCTAAAGTGAGGATGCGCGCTGAATATAATATTAAAGAAAGAAGGAGATTGAATTCTGTTATGGAGGAGAAAAATTCGTTGCTGAAGGCTAAGGATGAAGAAGTTGAGAGTCTCAAAGCACAATTGCTAGTGAAAGAGGCAGAAGTCGCGGAGGCCGTCCGTCTTCGTGCCGAAGCCTCTAAGTTCTAAGTTATTGAGAAATCTCCTCGTGATGAAGCGCAAGCTTTTAAGGAACGTAGTATCATTTTGGGGAAAGAGAAAAGTGAGTTAGAAGTGAAAGTGACAAACCTTGCAGCTTCGGTTAAGGTTAGGGAGCAAGAAGTTGCTGATTTGGACACTATGGTCACCTCCGTGAAGTTACAGAATGACAATCTTGCTGATCAGGTATGTACGTTTACACTTAGTTTTCCTTTCCCCCTCTTTTATATTCCACTGTTTTCTTACCCTTATATTTCTGCGTAATTTTTCGGTGCATAAGCTGGAGGCTTCCTCTGTCGGGCTTCAAGAAAAAGTCACGGTGTATGAGGAATGCATAAGTCATCTTGAGAAGTTCCAGGATGAGAAGATAAAAGAGGTAAATGAGAAGTTTGATAAGCTAATTGCTGATTTTGTTGAGATGTCCCTTCATCTTGAGGAGAAATTCTATCCGCATCTCTTGATTACTATTTCTAGACGTCGATAGCTACTTACCCACGGCATGGAACTTGCCCTTACCAAATGTTTGAACTCTACTGAATATCTCTCCTCTCTCAGAGCGGCAATTGGTAAGGCCATTGAGAAGGGTATGCAGGAAGGGCTATCTGCCGAAATTACCCACGATGCGGAGGGTAGAAAATTGACCGATGTTGCTGCGTATAACCCGTCTGCGGAAGCTGACTATTTATCTACCTTGCAGCGCCTTCAGAGTGTCAACTTTTCCTTAATTGCGGAGTTAAGAGCCAACAAAGATGCTAGTGTTGACACAATAATGAACCTTCTTTGTCTAGAGGACACTCTTGCTGAAAGATTGGGTTTGGCTTGGTCGCAGCCTCATGTTAATCAGCTAATGGTTCCCATCCATCATTCTCTGATCAACGTATCATTAGTGCCTCTACTTTATCACTTTCATTAGATGTTTCCACTTCTCGGGTCCGGAAGATCAAATAAAATATTTCTAATCATGTATCAGCTCTTCGTGATGTCTTTATTCCTTTATCCGAGCCCTTGTCTGCTGTGGCTTTAGAAGGTACGGTAGGTACTTCCGGTGTTGCTCCTTATACCGCTGATACTACCACGGCTCTATTTATTGTTGCTTCTGCTAGTACCGTTACGCCTATTTCCATAGATGACTATGAGGTTATCGGTGCGGACAATCAAGCAACTGTGGATAGGAACATTGCTGATGAGGATGCTAACCCTTTCCTCAATGTTGATGACGCGGAGTTGAATGTTCCGGAATGACTCTAAGTCTTCCATTTGTCCTTATTGTTTTGCTAAGGTAGTTTGCTATGACCGTGTGTGGTTTTTTTGTTACAGCTTTTTGTATGTATATGATATTTCTAACAGTTTTTATCCGCTAGGTACCGCGGTCATTTGTGACCTTTTTGAATGCGGTCAAATGTACTTGTACAATTTGTATGTCTTTAATGCTTGATTATGACTTTGCTATTAGTTTAACGTTATGGTATGTTTACTTTGATAGTCTTTATTTAATGCTTTAGGGTTATTTTTCCTACACCGGGCTTGCAATACATCTTACGTATACTTGAGTGAAATTTGAGGTTACTCATCCTTTTGTTATGCGGGATAACATTGATTAGGTCATGCCCTATTGCGTGCGCGTCTTAGTCACATAAAGAATTATTTTGCATAGTAAAGAATAGAAAAGATTAAAATTTGTGAAGGTAGCTAGGCTTCACTTTTTATTAAAATTTTAAAAGACATTACAATAGAGTAAACTAAGGTGAATTATCCCTACTGCGGAGTCCGCATGGGTGAGTTTACTTACATTGCATGGATATAACATTTCTTGAGGTTTCTGACATTCTAGGTCCGCGGAAGCTGTTTTCCGTCACGATCTTTTAACTTGTATGCTCCCTTTTCAAGTGCTTCCGTTACCTCATATGGTCCTTACCATTTGGGGCCTAGCTTCCCTGTGTCTTCTGCTTGGCTTGCATCATTTTTGCTGTATACAAGATCTCATGGTTTAAAACTTGTATTTCGGACCTTTGCGTTATAGTATTTTTTCCATTTTTGCTTTACTCTTAGCTTCTCGTATTGCTGATTCCTCTCTCCTTTCTTCCAAGAGATCGAGATTGATTTTTTGAGCTTCATTGTTCTGCACCAGATCCAATTCTGCTGTTCTGAGTGTAGGCATGCCTATTTCTGCCGGTATGACTGCCTCCGTTCCATATGTTAATGAGAATGGAGTGTCTTCGTTGCTGAATTTTATCATTGTGCGGTGTGCCCAGAGAACATGAGGAAGTTCTTCCATCCAGTTCTTGTTTCTTTCCTCCAACCTTGCCTTTATTCCTTCTCCTAAACTGCGGTTTGCTCTTTCTATGAGTCCATTGGTCTGCGGATGTTTGACAGAGGCAAAATGTTGATGGATACATAATTTTTTGCACCAATCCTTAAATGGATCGTCTCGAAACTGTTTTCCATTGTCTGAAATAATCTTTCCGGGGAGTTCGAACCTGCAGACAATGTTGTCCCATACGAATTTTTTGATCTGGTTGCCAGTAATGGTTGCGACTGGTTTTGCTTCAATCCATTTTGTGAAGTAGTCCATGGCTACTATTAAGAATTTAATTTTCCCTGGGCCTTTCGAAAAAGGTCCGATTGTGTCAATTCCTCATTTGTAGAATGGCCATGGAGATGTAATTGGGGTTAGCTTCTGCTGCAGATTCCTTAGGACGGGTTTATGGACTTGACATTCTTGACATGCTCTTATCAACGTTCTTGCGTCTTTGTGCATGGTAGGCCAATAATAACCGGTCCGCAAGGCTTTTGCCACGACAGATCATGTGCCTGCATGCATGCTACAAGACCCTTCATGTATCTCTCTTAGAACATAGTTGGCTTGAAGTGGCCCTACACACCTTAGACATGGGCCAAGAAAAGATTTCTTGTAGAGGATCCTATTAATAACGGCAAACCGCCACGCCTTGCGTTTCCTCTTGCTTTCTTCATATCCGCTGGTAGAGTTTCCTCCGCAAGGTATTTGAAGATACGAGTCATCCATGTGTCTCCTTCTTCTTCCACCACCGTTAATACTTCTACTTCACTGATGGACTTTTCCTTTAATTCTTCAACTAGTACTTGCTTACTTATGTATGCAAAGCTTGTGGAAGCTATTTTGCTTAGAGCATCAGCTTTTTTGTTTTTGCTTCTAGGGATTTGTTTGATTGTGAATGCCTTGAAGCTGCTTGTAAGCACTTTTACTTTTTCCAGGTATCGGATCATGTCAGCCTCCCTTGGGACATACGTTCCGTTTACTTAATTGGCCACTAAGCGTGAATCCATATTTTCTTGAAGGTTTTTCACACCCATTTGTTTCGCTATCCTAAGTCCAGCAATCAAAGCTTCATATTCTGCTTCGTTGTTTATCGCATCAAACCTGAACCTTAAGGCGTAAGTGAACTCCATCCCTTCTAGGTTTGTGAGTATTAGTCCTGCTCCAGAACCATCTGTGCAGGATGATCCGTCTGTAAACAAAATCCATGGTTCGGGGAGTTCCTCTTCCTTTTCCATCGGAGTATCCAGAGAGTCCTCTTCTGGTCTTTCGATTATAAAGTCTGCTAATATCTGTCCTTTGACTGATACTCTAGGCCTGTAATGTATTGCATATTCTCCCAATTCAATACTCCACTTCTGTAGCCTTCCTGTTACTTCCGGTCTTGATAATATCTGCTGTATAGGCTGGTCCGTGATTACTATTATTAGATGTGCCTGAAAGTACCTTTTTAGACGCTTACTAGCATGTACTAAGGCCAGTACCAGCTTCTCCATTGACGTGTAGTTTAGTTTCAGGCCTCTTAATGCCCTACTAATAAAGTAAATGGGCATCTATTTAGCTTCCCTTTCTGTCATCAGGACTGCGTTGACTGTCTCTTTTGCTGCAGCCTGGTAAACAATAAGCTCTTCTTTTTCCATTGGTGCCATTAGCATAGGGTGCTTAGCTATTAGCTGTTTTATTTGCTTAAATGCCTCTTCCGATTCTGTGGTCCAATGGAAATCACTTTTCTTCGTGCATTTTTTAAAGTTTTAAAGAACGGTAATGATTTCTCTACTGATTTGGCCAAGAACCTATTCAGGCTTGCTAGTTTTCCGTTTAACTTCTCTTTTAAACATTTTGGGGATGGGAGGCTTAGCACAACGTCCACCTTATCTGGGCACACTTTCAGCCCCTTAGAGTTGACTTTATACCCTAGGAACATCCCTTCCCCTACCCCAAAGTTACACTTTTTAAGATTTAGCTTCATGTTAATTTCCTTTAGAGTTTTAAATGTTTCTTCTACGTCTCTAACTATCTCATTTTTTGTGCGGCTTTTGATGACAAGGTCATCCACGTACACTTCTAGATTTTAGCCAATCGGTTTATGAAACACTTTATCTACCAGACGCTGATAAGTTGACCCAGCATTCCTTAGGCCGAAAGGCATTTTCTTATAGCAAAATATTCCTTGGCTTATGATGAATGCGGTTTTCTCTTCATCCTCCTTTGCCATTTGTATTTGATGATAGCCTTTATATGCATGTAAAAAGAATTTGAAAGGGAATCCGTACAAGGATTCCACCTTCCAGTCTATTTTCGGTAGCGGATAACCGTCTTTTGGGAATGCTTTGTTTAGATCTTTGAAATCAACGCACATTCTCCAACTGTCATCATGCTTTTTTACCGTCACTGGGTTAGATAGCCAGTCGTGGTAGTATACTTCTTTCATTATTTCTGCCTCTACGAGTTTTCCAACTCCTTTTTGTATTGCCTGGTTTCCGTCAACTGCTTGCCCTCTTTTCTTTTGTCTGACCGGAGAACATCCCTCTCGCACGTTTAGGCGGTGCTCCGCAATGTGTCTTGGGACGCCGGTCATATCTGCGGGCTTCCAATCAAAAATGTCCAAGTTGCGCTAGAGTATTCCACATACCTTGTTGTTGCCTTCCTCGGTGAGGGTAGAGCCAATCATTACTGTTTGCTCCAGGTATTCTGGGTTTATTGCTATTTTGACTCTTTCTTCAATTGTTCGCTTTGCCGTTGATGGGGTTCCTTCAGGTCCGAAGACCACCGTGCATTCTAGCAGAACCAGCTTGCTACTCTTTAGAGTAATCACTCCTCCCTCTACCAGAATTTTTATCATTCCGTGAGCTGTCGACGAAACTGCTTGCAATCTTCTGACTCCTGGTCTTCCAATAATTCCATTGTACAGGGACGATGATCTTACAACTATGAAATTCATCCAGGCCGAGGCAGAGTGTTCTTCATCTCCAACCTTAACCAACAATTGTATTTGCCCTATTGGCCACATTATTTCACCACTGAATCTAATCAAAAGGGTAGTGGCTGGTATCAATTGTTTTTTAATTTCCGAACGGAGTCGGCTAAAGCAATGCTCATACAGAATTTCTGAGGCTGATCCGCCGTCCACATACATACGGTGTACACAGTGGCCTCCTATTTCCGCCTCGATGATCAATGGACCCTCCGTTCCTTTATCTTCCCCCAATAGTGGAAAAAAGATTTCTGGGTTAGGGGAGAAACTCTGCGTAATCCTTTGTCTAGCCACCCTCTCCTAAGGTTGAACCATTAGGATAGTTAAAGCTTTTTCCTTCCCAGAAGTTTCTCCTTTCTTTGCCACCTTAGGCTGCTCCTTTCCACTGTTCTATTTGAGTTCTTTAATAAAATGTAACAATGATTGCTTCCTTTTTACTACATATATAAATATAAATATTCCTTTTTACTACATATATAAATATAAATAAATATATAAATATATATAACAAATACGATAATATCAATAATAGTAGTATAGTAAACCAAAAGTATCGGTTTCTCACTTCCTTATTCACAAAGTTTAAAACCGGACCCGGGTCGTTCTTCCCAACGAGGCGTGAATTTGAAAATCGAGAGTCGGTTTGAATATCAAAGCTTGAATGATCAAGGGTTGGATTGGAATCCTAATTCTACTTAATAAAATGCAAAAACGAATAAATAAAACCTAAAAACGAAAGCTAGAAAGGCTTTAAACTAAAAAAAACGAAAACAGGAACGTAAAAACGCGACTTAAAAACCTAAATTATCGAATTTTAAACCTAAAGTGATTTTTTTATTTTTAATAAGCTATAAGTGACTAAAAAGAAAGAATAAAAAAACTAGACCAAAAACGGAGGTAAATTAAGCTTAAAACGAGAAAACGAGAACG
>BQNB010022094.1:0-58379 GCA_026074375.1 Tanacetum coccineum | reverse complement strand
TGAGATACCTCAAGGTTTTGACAGAGTACTTTGGGGAGATTTAATGATAATGTTCAATCTAAGTGACGAAGACGAGTTTTGGAACTCACAACATGATTGGAATGTAGTAAGTTGGAAGTTACATGGTTCTTCAGGGGTACATGCTTTAATGACTGAGACAGGATTAGTCATTCACATGCTTGTTGAGAAAAAGTATCCTTTGAGAAAGAAAGTACTATTACAAATGCTGGAATTAAAGTTGGAATCTGAAGAAGACAGTACTATGGCATTAGAGTTGATTAGATTTGTCAAAAAGCTAATTACAGAGTTGGAACCTGAAGACTCTGATGGAAATGAGGAGGATCTTTGAGTGTTGGTTTCAAAACCACACAACAAATGGTCATTAGTTCACCATGCTTAACAGGCATAAGAACTGGCTAGTCCATAAGCAAACGGCTTGTGGTAAAGACTTCTCAAATCCGTTTATGGTTGACAATTTACTAAAAATTGTAAGGTTCTCAACTCACCTTGCTTCTGTGGTGAAGAGTTGGTTAATCCATGATCAAACAGTTCATGGTAAAGACTAATCAAATCTGTTGATAGCTGATAGTTTGCTAAAAACTATATGGTTTATCAATGCACCATGTTATTACAATGAAGCATTGGCTAGTCCAAAAGCAAACGGTATTTGGTAAAGACAAATCAATTCCGTTGATGGTTGGCAGTTTACCAAAAACTGTATGGTAATTGACTCACCATGTTTTTAAAATGAAGAGTTAGCTATCCCAGAGCAAACGGCTACTGGTAAAGGAACATCAAATCCGTTGATGGCTGGTAGTTTGCCAAAAACTACAAAGCCAACTTAGTTGGATTGTTGCAGGAAAGATGTTGCTGAGTTGCTGAGAAGACAAGGTTGCTGCTGAAGAAGGATATAATTTAAAAGGTCAAGAGATGATAAAAGTGTTTGGATACATCCTCTATGCATTGAAGAAGCTAAAGAAACATGAAGTCAAACAAGTTCAACATTCATGTTTAAGGGAGGATTGTTAGGATTTATGTTTTAGTAAGTTAGTACCGACAATACAAATAGTTAGTACTGTTAGTGATAGTTAGTACCGACAGTACAAAATGTAAGTACTGATCGATTAGTTAGTACCGTTAGTTAGAAAATAGTTAGTACCGTTTATGAGATGAACATGAGATATCTTAGGAAAAGATAAGTATGCGTTTTGTAAGCCTGTTCTGTTAGGGTTTATCCTTAGTTTATAAAAGGATCCCTTTGGGCATAGTTAGATCATACGTCCTCAAGATATCTCATAGCAATATCATATCAAAAATAGTTAGTAATCTATAAAGTGTTCAAAGCAGATTAATAGAAGTTGTTATTTAGTTACACATTGTTTTTCTTAGTACTTGTGTTGAGATTCTGCATCAACATAGTGTATTCATAATCAGTGTTTCTGTATAGTCAGTTGTATTTATACAGTTTGACTATCATCCTTCTTAGGCTACAAGATCTATTCATTTAGGGACTCACAACTGTGCCGGCTTACATTGGCGATTAAGATAAAATTATAACTTTCATGCGTTTATAGATTCCTTGCTTTAATAGCTTGTTGGATCACCACGGGTGAAAATGACTCGTATCTTGGCAAGGCAGCACCACGAGAGTCGTGTTTGCAGCCATGGCGGGTCGAATGTCTTTTTCCCCGGTCACGCACTCTTACTTCTGAGCCAAACAATTCCACTATTTCGGTTTAAAAAAAAGAAGAATTTTAAAGTCGGGCTGAGATTGTCCCTACCTTGGCGGGGCAACTCACTGAGTTCGCAGCCATGGCGGACGGATCCTAAAAGCGTCAGGCGTACATTCACGACAGAAAATGAATTCTTAAAGTTCATTTTAAAGTTTTTTTTGAAATTTTGGACGGGTAACGGCAGGTAAAGACTACTTTTATAACTTTTTATTGTCTGATGCATTATACATTAGCCTCTTACCTCTTTAGAACTTTTTAAAACTTTTTAAAACTTTTGGACGGGTAACGGCAGTCGAAAAAGATCCTTTACACATACTTTGCCCTATTCCAATAAAAAACTAACATTTTCGTGCCTGCCATACCAGTTAAGTATATTAGTGTTTGGTTAAAAACTAAAATTATCTCTTTTTTAATAACCACTGGACTAGAGCATATAACACATTCAAATTATAACATTCATAAAATTGTATGAAAAAGGAAAAAACACAGGTGGGGCAGAATCATCTAATGGGTAGAAGTAGAACCAATACTTGAGGTAAAAAGAGAACACTTCAAGTGGGGCAGAACCGCTCGAAGCGTAAAATTTAATATATTTAAATCTAAAAAGCTATGAGGTAAGTTCACAATAATTAAAAAAAAGATATTTGATTATTCTATCATTGTACATGTTATATAAAAAACTGTTAAATGACAACTGCAGGCCGTACGATTCACATGTGTGGGAATAATCATCGCTATCGACATATCAAAAGATTGGTACTTGAATGCAGGAACAGTGTGACACAAAGGTTAGAAAATTTAAAACTGGCAGTTTTTATCATAAAATAGTTGTAGATAAGCTCGGTCATGTTAAGGAGTTATTAAATTTGGTAGCCAATAAACAAGTAAGCTTTCATACATGCTAAGGCACTTATTTCATTTGCTATAAACAATTTAAAACTGCTGGTTTTTGTCTTTGAAAAAAGGGCTTTTTCTTTTACTAAAATGATGACACCAATCTTGGCAGTTTTGACCTAGGTAAACTAATGACTCATAACACTTTTTTAAAACTTGTTTAGACTCTCAAAAATGGCACACTTGAAACTACAACTCAAATATACAAGAGCTTATGAAATAAGCTCTTGTACCTCCTTCAAAAACCAACAGTCTTAAGGAACCCTTATAAAACTTTGAAAAGCACCTTTTGGAATTAAAAACTTTGGAAAAACAGACTCACAATAGCTTAAAGACTTAAGCCAAAGTTAGCCAAGTGACACCAACCCATGTCATTGCCATTTTGACCCATTTTAGACTTAACCCAAACACCCCTTTATAATTTTAAAAACAGGTTTAACACTTTTAATTACTGAATTAAGCACTAAACTTTAAAAACAACTACTAAACATGCAAGGTTAAATCATAAAAAGTGAAAAGCACAAACAAATAAGCATTTTAAAAAATTATAAGCTAACAGCACCAATAAGCTTTCTAGACAGTTTTTATGCAAGTAGCAAGTGAATGATACATGAGCAACTAAAAAGCATTTTTAAGCATCACTAAACACAAATAAGCACAATAAGTCATTAATAAGCTAAAAATAAGCAATGCTACAGTAACTTTAAGCAAAAATTTAAAAGGAAGTGTACCTTAACTCCTTGCTCAAAACAGGAGTAAATGCACCTAAATAAGCTTTAATCCTACCCTTAGCTTATAAATAAGCTAAACTAAGCAACCCCAATGAGCCATCCATTTTTGCTCATTCATCCTTTAGCTTTATCAAACAGTGACTCTTTCTTCCTTTAAGTTTTTCTTAAATTTTTGTATCAAAGCTTTAAAACAGATTATAAAGAGCTTATATTAAGAGCTTATATGGTTGTTAAAGAAACACAAGTAACTTAGAACACAATGTAAAATTTAAGCTGAATTTTCATTAAAAAGAAAGTACAAGTACATCAAAGTAATTTAAGTTGAAAGCTAAACTGAGCTGAAAAACTACACTTTAAAAAAAAAACTAACACTAACTAGGTTGCCATAATGGCTTACAAAAGCTTATATAGCCAAATAAGCTAGGGTTTTGGCTTTTTCTCTTGTCTTCACTACTGTGCTAGTAGAGAAGATCCCAAAACAGCTGTTTGAGTTTTTTGTGAGAGATAGGAACACAAAGCAATCCTAGCCCCCTTCTATTTATTGCTCGACCAATTCGAATTATAACAACCCTCTGAACTTTTGAGGGATTTTGGATTGCCAACTTGGACAAGGCCATGTGGGGGGTGGGGTAAGTGATTTTGAAGGGTTTGGAGTGTTATGGGGAGTCAACGAGGCTTGAAAGGGACAGGAGGGGGGGTTATAAGTTTGGCGGGAAAGCTTGATGAAGATATACAGTAATTTAAATCGGGGGTGAGGGTTTGGAAGTTTGACACAAATAACCCCTCAAGGGTTATATCTCTTTTGCAATTTTCGTCCATGTGTTATATGAAAGTTTTGGATATTGGCAGAAACACCCCCCAAGTGTTATAAAGGTCTTTGCAAGTTAAGCCCTTTTAGGTTACATCTTTGGAGGGTTGGCAGGAATGACACTTGTGGTATATCTTTGATGTATTGGCAGATTGGGTCCCTTACAATCATTTTCTTTATATCCTTCATTAAATAAGTTTAGGGACTTGGCAATTTTGGTCCCTAAACTTATTTTTCTTCACTTGTGGCTTTGGATTTGTCGGGTTGACTTTGTTGACTTTTCAGATTTGGCTTTGACTTGACTAGTCTTTTCATCGTTTTCCATTCCGTGTCCGGTTTTGTCGTTTTGGCTTTGTTTTTCGTCCTTTTCTTAGATATCCGTTCCTGCACAACACAATTCGCAAAACAAGCATATTTTTGGCATTTTAAGTCCGTTTTTGGTTATTTTAACTTGTTTTTAAAGGTAAAAGGTGTGTGTAATTAAACACATACCACATCCTCTAAGGGTTTAAAGAAGAAGATAAATTTGAAGAAACATGAAGTTAAAATGGTTCAACATTCATGTTTAAGGGAGATTATTGGAATTTAAGTTTAGTAAGTAAGTACCCGTCAGGACAATAGTTAGTACTGTTAGTTAAAGTTAGTACCGACAGTACAAGATGTAAGTACTGATCAGTTAGTTAGTACCGTTAGTTAGAAAATAGTTAGTACCATTTATGAGACATGTATGAGATATTCTAGGAAAAGATATGTGTTATTTGTTAGCGATTTCTAAGTTTGTGAGAGTTTATCCTTAGTCTATAAAAGGATCTCTCTTAGCATAGTTAGGACGATCTCTCAAGAAATCTCATATAATACATATCACAATAGTTTAGTAATCTGTAATTGTCAAAGCAATTAATAGCAGTTGCTATTTACTTATACATTGTTTTTCTTAGTACTTGTGTTGAGATTCCGCATCAACATATTGTATTCATAATCAGTGTTTCTATATAGTCAGTTGTATTTATACAGTTTGGCTATCATCCTTTATAGGCTGCAAAGATCTATCCGTTTAGGGACTCACAGGATATATGGGTCGATGGGTGATTCAGTTCCTCTTTTGTCTCCTAGATTTACATCAAAGGGTGAAAATTAGGTAAAAGTTAAGGCTTCGGTTCATCAACACCAGGAAATCACTTAGAACTAAGAAAGAGGTCATGAGTGCTGGTGTCCAAGATTAGATCCTCTAGTTTCATGTGGTCCAAAGGTTCTACCTCCATCGGGATTCCTATGGTCTCTTTTACTTCTTCTGGGTGAGTCACGGGCTGTCATGTTACAATACCTCAAATTGATGGGATAGCTTAAGGGGTACTGTGTGCATGGCTTATTCCACCTTATCCTCCATCGTATTTAGGTATGCACTTAGGTATCTTAACTTTAACCACTTCATTCTCAACTAATTAAGTTTTCAAATTTGCTATTATTTAGTTAGAAATAGTGCTAGTTGGGTTTTTCTACTGTTTATCGCATTGGGCACAATCCTCAATGGTTTCCCATACTTCTTCAGCACTTAATCTCCTAAGGTTCCCACCTGCAACATTGTCCAATGTCAATTGATAAATCATTTGACATGATCATAAAAGAATTGAGCCAGGGACCATAAATTGAGGCCATGATGAGGGACTCTTTGGATTAAGTTATTGAAACGAGTCCACGCATCATAAAGAGATTCACCTTGAAGTATGAAGGAGACATCAAGAATTATTATAGAAATGGGAAGGTTTGTGTTTCGGGGTGGTTTTGAGAGGGTGTGGTGGGGTGTCTTTCATACATCATGATGATGAACGAAAGAAAGAGTGATTTACAAAACAAAGGGCACAAAGAAAAGATAGAGTACAAGAAAGCTAATTGACAGAAATTAAATCTCACTTGATAGGATTCAAGAAAGTAGAACTAAGCTAAACTATGATCAATACCTAACTATTCCCCAGGCAGCGATGCCAAAACATGATGTTTGTCAGTATCATCGTAGGACTTCTACACAAGAAGTTTCACAACTCCATAGGCAGTGCACCTAATCGTTGTAGTTTAGTATAGGCAAGACTCAGGCTTGTTTAACGTTCACTCAAGGAATAGGGTTGGGAAGGCTTGATCACGGTCTAACAGAATTCTAAGGGTTTGAAGAATATTATATCTAGTATTTTTTATGTATAAGAAAGCAAATTAAAATCATATATTGGAGAGAGTTTCTTTACTTTTAAACTAAAATAAGTTAACTAAGCTACTGGAGATAACAAATAAGATAAAAGACTTGTTTTATTAATCAAGTTATTACTCCCTAATACTTCTCCAGTGTTGTTTCTTGTCACACTTGTGATGATCTGTGTAACTATTTCCTAAAGCATGAATGAATTACACAAACCCGCCATCTACTTAGTATGTCGCTAGAGCAACACACATGCAAGGTAGTATGAAGACTATTACACGTCCCCTAGGAGTACACTAAGTGCATGTAAAATATATTAAGAGTGGATAAACCATATTAGGGGCAAGTAGTATTGAAGACTTTTACTAATGGTTCCCTTCTACACAATCACGTTTCCTAGACATATCAACACGATGCTGACAAAAGCGTGGTTTTCTGAGACCTAATTTGTACATCGATCACAATAAGGGCAACACCAATAGATCTATCATTCTAGTTTTCATACAATCATAAATATAACACAATAGAGGTTAGCCAAGCATTGTAAAGATAAAGCGAGAACAATAAATCAAACAACACATAGACATATTGAATGATTAAGTAAACCTTACTATATTAAAACATGAATTGGAAGAGGTAAAATAGGGTTATTTTGGCCCTAAAATCATCTCCTATACAGCTGCTAACGATTAGGTTCGAGAGCCACTTTTATCTAATGTTTACACCAACTCAAAACCCTAAATACTAGGTTGTATATATAGGAAAAACATTAATGACAACGTCGCGTTATTAATCGAGACACCTCATGAAAGAGAATATACTAGATAATGGGTTTGGTTCGTATGCCTGACTGCCGTCATGGATACATGTGACACCGTCTTGAACTTCGTGTTGGACGCGTCACATGTTCTTGTGACACCGCTCCAGCCATTGTAGAGAAATTCTTGATCAATGTTGGTGTAGGTCCGTAGTCTTGTCCATTTCTTTTCCTAATGAGCCCAAGTTATGTGCAATTCTTCTAAATGCCTTCCAAATGAGAAATACCTAAAAAGGAACGATTAAGTACCTATTTTGGGCATAAATGCACGATTTAGGGGGTTAAACGACCAAAAAAAGTGTATAAAATGACACATCATCAGTAACGTATTTCACAGTCGTAATAGCTGGGCAACTCTAACCAACGACGTTGCCTCATGTTCAGCTCCTTTTGATCAAGAATGTGTTGCAAACTCTTATGATCTGTGAACACCGTACACTTGGTTTCGTACAAATAGTGTCTCCATATTTTTAAAACAAACACTACTGCTCCAAGCTCCAAATTATGTGTCGTATAGTTCTTCTCATGAATTTTCAATTGGCGAGATGCATAAGAAATTACTTTCTCTCTTTACATAA
Organism: Tanacetum coccineum; assembly: GCA_026074375.1. Classification (NCBI taxonomy): domain Eukaryota; kingdom Viridiplantae; phylum Streptophyta; class Magnoliopsida; order Asterales; family Asteraceae; genus Tanacetum; species Tanacetum coccineum. The sequence continues at coordinate 50,630 of BQNB010022094.1, read as the reverse complement.
ACACTCCGCCTAAACCTTTGATTGAAGCATCACAGTATACGATAAAATCATCCCTTCTTTTAGGTAAAGCCAGAATTGGTGCACTACACAACTTCTGCTTAATTAGTTGAAACGCTGCTTCTGCCTTGTCACCCCAATCAAACTTAACTCCTAACTGAGTAAGCTTGGCCATTGACTTGGCGATCTTTGAAAATCCTTCGATAAATCTTCGGTAATACCCAGCAAGACCTAAAAATTGTCGAATCGCCATTGGTGTTTTAGGAGATGCCCAATCTTTTATGGATTTAATCTTGGCAGGATCCACATGAATGCCTTAACTATCAATCACGTGGCTGAAAAATTGTACCTTGGGAATCTATAATTCGCATTTAGAGAATTTAGCGTACAACTCCTCTTTCTTAAGTAATTCCATAATTGCCTTAAGATGTTCTTCGTGTTCCTTCTTGTTCTTGGAGTAGATGAGGATATCATCAATAAAGACAATCACGAATTTATCCAAATATGTCTTGCACATGTGGTTCATAAGATCCATAAATACTGCCGGTGCGTTCGTCAAGCCAAATGGCATAACTTGGAACTCGTAATGACCATATTGATTTCTGAATGCCGTCTTTGGAATATCTTCTTCACGTACTCAAAACTGGTGATAACCTAATTGCAAGTCTATCTTAAAATAAACACTGGATCCTTGTAGTTGATCAAATAAATCATCGATCCTTGGGAGTGGATAACGAATCTTCACCGTTAGCTTGTTCAGCTCTCGGTAGTCGACGAACATTCGAAATGATTGATATCATCATATAACGTCATACTTTACTATCATTTATCCTATGTATTTTACCTACTTTTATATAATTTTTGCAAGCTATTGGTACTTAATTGCTTACAGTTTATTATTACAGTAATTATGGAGTCACTTGTGAAGAAGAAGCAAAAAGGCGCAATTCTAGAGCTTAAACGAAGACATTTGAAGAATACTATTTTCTGCACCTATACGCCGTATCCAACAATGAAGATACGGCGTATCAGCGCCAGCTCAGCACAAGAAACGCGTAATGATCAATTCTCGATCCGGCGTATCCACTACAACCAATACGCCGTATGCACAGTTGTTCATCAGTCAAAGATACGCATTTAATATGATTGATGGTAATTATCTTAATTGATTTGATCTTATCGCGGACTCCAAGGAAATTAACCCCTATACGCCGTATCCACTTATCCCCATACGGCGTATCTAGGCGTATTTCAGACACTATAAATACAAGACTCAAAAACAAGTTTTGGTGTGCAATATTACATTCTCTGTATTGTATACAACTAAAGTCAAATTTCTTAAGCCAAGAAGAGCAGCCAAGGTCGAGAACTACTCCTAATTTCATAGAAGACATCATGTAATTCTCACTTTCTTAATCATTCGATTTTTAATTGTTTGATCACGTTTGTAATAATGACAATGATTGTGGGCTAATACCCTTGGGTATAAGCCATGTTAATGAAGATTATAATGTTTGGTTTGTTTTAATCCTCTTGCTTAATTTATCATTGTTTTTAATTATGTTTATCGCCTATCTTGTTTAGGTCTTGTACATGCGACTATCAATTTAATTGGGGTCTAGGAGACCTAACCAGTAACCTATATGCTGAGATGGCTTTCCATGTTGTGTTCTATATGCCCGGACCAATAGGATCACAAATGACAACTTATCATTACTCTTTGATTATGAGCTTAGTTGACCGGCAGGTGACCCGATAATTGTTCAACTAGTGTTATTCATTTATTAATTGGTATTGATTTTGGTGGTGGACTACCGGCGTATAAAACAACATCAAGCAATAAGTGGGTAAAGACTCGATGGGCTACGGGTATAATAGATCTCCACTGCTTAATTCCCTATGGTAGATTATAATTAAACTAGAGGATGCTTTATGCGGATGCGTTAATCGTGGCAGGATTGTTCGTGTCTAGGTCTTAGGAAGAAGTACCGCCTAAGTCTTAAGAATGATATGCCGCCTTGAGATAAGCAGTCATTGCACTAATTAATCAAACCAGTATTTAATTGGATTTAACATGGTTAATATAGTTTTTTATTATTTGGCTCGTACCGCTCTCTTGTCTTGTTTATTGTGTATTGTGCTTAGAATTGATATTTATCACCATAAACTCGTGCCAGTCTCTCAGGCTGAAAAACCCCCTTTTACCTCTAGTAAATATGTATAGCATAGGTTTAACCAGTAATTAGACTAATCTAGATAAAATAAAATACTGATAGAATAATAGGTTAACTCTCACTCTTAGTGTTCGACACCCTACTTACCGCGAAGCTACATCTTGACCGGGTACTCTGTCCGTTAAAGTGTTGTCTTTAGGTTAGTCGGCTAAATATAAATATAAAACCTGATAATCATAAATAACACCTATACAACGACACATCAATGTCAACGAATCATGGGCCATTATAAAGGACTTAGCCCTCTATGATGGGATAAGTTGGTATAAATCACGAGAACTCGTCGGTAAGCCAGTCAAAGCAATCTCTAACATTTTTAGCTTTTTCGATCGTCAGCTCATTGAGCTTGAAGATCAAATGAAATACTTGATGAGATCCTACAATGCTCCTAAACCTTATGTTCAAGTAAACAAAAAGCGGTTCTTCATTTGAAATATGTAGTGGTCCCCATGACACGCATGATTGCATGAAAAATCCCAAGCAAGATTTTGTTAATTATGCGTCTTCACGTACCGACAAAGTGAGAGGTAAGTGGTTCACTTTCAAACCCGAGCAAAATAATTTTGGTTCTATTGGGTCTAAACATATTTGAAACATCTATGTATCAGTTTGGTTGTGTACAGTAATATATATGTTTAGTTTGTGGTTTCAAAAATAGGTCATAAATGCATATTTTAGAAAACGCATGTTGGAGTCTCAGAACTCCTATACAGTAATACAGCGTATCAGACTGAGTCCTATATGGCGTATATAGCATGCTCTAAAAAAATAAAATTATCTTGGGCGTTTCAGTTAGTTGTTCTTAATATAGCGGTTAGTGTTTGACACACTTATACTTTCACAAGAAATATCAAGTTTAAATTTCATGTATATATTTTAAAGGCGGCCAAGAAAAGTTCAAACGGGTAAGGGGGTATTTGGGATTGCGATATGGAGTGGATTATCTGATTATTTTACAAAACACAGTTAATCACTTTATGGTGTTTTGGAAAATATAATGAAATATCAATTTTTTTGCGTTTCTAGGCCTCCAAAACGCAGTTTTGTAACAGCAAGTAACTACCTACAGTTAAAAAACGTGATTTTAGTTTTCACGTAAATTTATTATATTAACCTTCATCTCTTTGCTTTTTTAGTGGTTTCATCTTGTACAAGTTGTTCTTTTTGCTTCCAATACACATATCGACATTTATATGTCAAATCACGCTTTTGACGTTGCAGGTTGTGGCATTGAAGGGTTATGTTTAAAAGGTGGTTGTGGTTTTTTAGTTTTTTAAAAGGCTCAAGTATATACATAATAGATTGTTTGCTTTGTTTTAAATTGGGCTAACCTCAACAATATGTTAACTTCTTTTTAGGGTTGTTGATCGATTCGGTTATTTGGTTGTTCGGTTAAAAAAAATTTAGTCAACCTAAAAACCGAATTTGAATTCGGTTCGGTTCTCGGGTTGACCCGAATAGCCCGAATTTCACCGTTTATTTAAAAAAATAATTACGTATATATTTAGCCAAAAAGAATTGTTTCAAGCATAAAAAAGTGTTTTTTTTATATTATGATTAAATTTTAATGTCTTTATATATATATATATATATATATATATAGTCAAGATCAAATGAGAAGTTTTCTTAAAATAAGAAGGATAAGAAGTAACTATAACCGCATATTCGAGATAAACCGACTTAGATTAGATGCATCTCTATAATCATAGATGCATTATAATGCATCATAATGTGTTTTCTAACTTTTAATTAGATGCATATACGTATATTAGATGCATTTTATGATTTCTCTTGTTTTTTGTTCTTCTACATGTGCCAAAATCATTAAAATCAATTTGCACCATCTACACATCAAATTAACTTTCGAAACTCAAAATGATGCATCAAATGAATAGAAATGCATCTAATACAAGTCGTTGCATCTCAAATGTGTGGTGTTAGTCGCTTCTCACCACTTCTTATTTTAATTTTACTATCACTAGATCCCTACTCTCTCTCACATCAAACTCTCATCTCATCAAGCAAAAACCAAACATCAAATAAAATCTCCCTTCTTACTGAACTCTCTCTATATATATATATATATATATATATATATATATATATATATATATATATTTTTTTTAATATATATATATATTGAAGTGTTATATTAAGAACCCATTTTAGGTGCAGAACTTTACAGAACTATTCTAGACCAATCAGAATTTAATAAATTGTTTTCTATTTATTTAATTCAATTTATTATCTAAGGATATTTTTGGTATTTTAGATAAACATATTTTTTTTCAAATTTGAAACTCACCAAATTAAATGACACGATTTATTTTGTATTGATTGTATATTCATATTTAGATTAACACTTTTAAAACTCCCTAAAATATATGATATCATTTATTCTTTGATAATAAATGATATTGATTGTATTCTGACATTTATTTTGTATTGATTTTACTCCATAAAATAAATGATGATATTTATTCTTTCATAATAAATGATACGAATTATTTTTTGATAATAAATGATACGATGTACATATATGTAAAGGGTGTTTTTTAAAAACACGTATGTTACTTTAGTTGAGATACATGTAGGTTTTTTTTTGTCTGAAACATGTATGTTTTATCAAAGTGATTTCTTGTAAAGGGAGGTTTTTTAAGTTTGATGCATGTATGTTTTTTTAAACATGTATATTTCACATGTAAGTAGGAGACATTTATGTTTTTTTAATTGTAAAACACGTATGTACTATAGCACATGAATGGTTTATAAAGTGTGAAACATGTCTGTACTATTTATTATGAAACATGTATGTTTTTCCATTTTGGAACATATTTTTTCTTTTTAATTATGAAACATGAATAGTTTATAATGAGAGAAACATGTATGTTTTATTTGTGAAACATGTATGTTTTTTCGTTTTGGAACATATTTGTTCTTTTTTTAGTATAAATTTATCATATTTTGTATAAATCTCCCTAAAATAAATGACATGATTTATTTTCTTTGTATATCCAGATTTAGATTAACACTTTTGAAACTCCCTAAAATAAATGATACAATTTATTTTCAAACTCCCTAAAATAAATGATATTGATTGTTTCATTCTTTGATAACTAGACGAGTACCCGCGCATAGCGGCGGAAAAACCTAGCGGCCGATAATTCACGATATGCAATATTGTGGTAACTTTTTCGTGTAACGTTCACAATATGATTGTTTGGCTCAAAATAAAAAACAATATGCAATATTGTGGTAACTTTTTCGTGTAACGTTCACAATATGATTGTTTGGCTCAAAATAAAAAACAATATGCAATATTGTGATAATTAACGATATACAATAGCGGTCGATTAAAAAAAGAGTTATGGTTTGAGTCAAAATAAAAAAGTCCAAACATAATATTAGTAAGTCGATTTACATTATTATTTCTATTTGTGCCATGTTTATTAGTGTTTCTCATATTAAAATATAATGGCTTTCTTACAAAGAAAGGTGGGCAGCAAAGGGTTAGTAGTGTGGGTATGTAAGAAGAGATGGTTATATGTGTTAGATGACATAAAAAAAAGAGTGTGTGTGCGTAGGAGAGTTGAAGATAAAGAAGGTGGAGATGTTTTGGTTTATATATGAGCTAGGAAATCATTCCTTATTTTAAAAAACCGCGTAATATGTTCAATTTCCAGTCATCATCAAGATTACATAAAAAAGAGATGGTTAGTAGTGTGGGTGTGTAAGAAGAGATGGTTATCTGTGTTAGATGACATAAAAAAGATAGTGTGTGTGCGTAGGAGAGTTGAAGATAAAAAAGGTGGAGATGTTTTGGTTTATATATGAGCTAGGAAATCATTCCTTATTTTAAAAGTCAAAACTGCATAATATAATACATGCTACAATCATTTCCTTAATATAATATGTTCAATTTCCAGTCATGATCAAGATTAAACACTTTCCAAAGATAATTTTTAGCTTTTCAAGAATTGGGTAAATCTCCTTGATAATGAGTATAGATTTATACACGTTTAAGTATCTAGCTTGTACAAAACATATACATACACTCTACACAACAAAAAATATAATAAAAAATGAATACAAATCTAGTAGTAATTTTAAACGACAAATATGAAAAAACTTACAACTAAAACAAACAAATTGTGGTAACAATCATTTTCTAGCATTCACTTTCACTCGATCATGTACAACGTAAAGATGTACATATCATTTCATCAAAATACTTACCAACCAAACACAAACAAATTATACTTATCAACGCCGGCGAAGATTCCGACAACAGAGATAGCGGTGACAGTTTTTTAAAAAAATGTCAAAATTTTACAACTACTCAAATTTAGAAGAAATGTATAGAAATCAAAACCTTCTGAAACATAAAAAAATACATAGTTCTATAAACAAAACTAAAAAATAACAAAAATGTACAAAATAAACTTTATTACAAATAACCATTTATACAAATGTTATAACTTTGAGAATAAAAAATTTCTATCTTGGTAGCGGTCACCGTGTGTATTCCGGTGATGTCGGCGAAGATTCCGGCTACACCGACAATTTTTCCGGCGACGTCAGTAAATATTCCGGCAACAACCTGGTAGCGGTGAATCTACAAAAAAAGTGTCAAGATCTTATAGCAGCTCATGTTTATATAAAAATAGATCTATCCAAAACCTTCAAAACATAAAAAATAGAGATTTTTATTAATCAAAACCTTCACATACAAATATTAACAATAACTTTAAGAATAATACATACGTACATATTGTGGCAACACTAACAACGGCGACTTAAGTATTTTATGGCGAGATAGATGTTCAACGACGGTGGCGAGCAGCGGCAGCCGACGACGGTGAGGCGGCAACCAATGGTGGTGTGCGGCAGCTGGCGGTGGTTAGAGAGAAACTGAGTTTTGTTTTAGAGGGAGAGCAGTGAATGAGAATTGAGTGAATGAGAATTGTGTCATGGGTATAATAGATTTATATAGGCATGAGGCTATTAATTTGAACTTTTAAATTAACAACTAGCATTCAATGAAATTAACAATCACACATTTAATGTCAAGATTATTAGTTTTTAAGGCTTGTACATTTAGTTTTCAAGGCTTGTAAATTTCTAAGTTTTTCATCACACATTTAATGTCAAGATTTTTAGTTTCCAAGGCTTGTACATTTAGTTTTTAAGGCTTGTACATTTTTCAACTTTCAATTCATACTCTTTTTAAGAATGGGTGAAAAATGCTTTATAATGTAGTATAGATAATTGCTATTGATTGTTTCATTTTGAAACTCCCTAAAATAAATGATATGATTGTTTCATTATTTGTGAAACAGTTACGATTACACTTTTTTAATTATGTTTAATACCAATTATACCCTTATCTATACATTTTCAGCCAATTTTTAATTTCAATTATTTATATAAATGCCACCATGCATTAGTGTCCATTTATTAAATGATCCAAGGGTCTAGATTGTTTTAAAATAGTTCTGTAAAGTTCTGCACTTAAAATGAGTTCTTAATACAACGCACATATATATGTATATACATATATTATACAAGTATCTTGGGGCACTTAAAATGATTTTCATTACAACAACGCGCACAATATACTGTTATTATTATACCAAATGATTAATAGCCGAATTGATAATATTTATATATATAAGTAGACTTTATTTATTTAATATATGATATAAATTATTGTATATATAAAAATAATATAATGTATAAAATACATATAATTTATAATAGAAATAAATTATATAAATATATAGCTCAGATAACTAATATATAAATATACAAGTATAATATAATAGTATATAATATAGTATAGTATATATAGTACTATTATATATAAATATTAATAAAACAGCATAGTATAATATACACTTATAATTATATAATGCGCATATATATACATCACCCACACACCACACTACACACAAACACACACAATATAAAAATAAATAATGTAAAAAGAAATTATAGATTTAATATATATTTATATTAGTGATATTTTATATATTATAATTATATATATATTAAATATATGATATTAATAATAAATAATAAAAATAATATAATAATAGTTAAATATATATATATATAAAATATATATATATAACACAACATATACATATAATATATAGACACACCATATATATTAACATAATATAATAATTATAACTAATCAGAATATAAAATCTGATATATACTATATAATTAGTTTATAACAGATAATAATATTAATATTATATATATATATTATTAATTACACATATTATAAAATAATATACCTAAAAATTTCAGGTTTTTTCCGTTTCGGTATTTTAGATTGCCCAAACGACATATCCCAACGGCAGAACCGAATAAAAGTTCGGTTTTTTTCAGGTTTTTATTTTTGGCAAATTAAGTTTTTTTGAGATTTTATTAGGTTCGGTCCGAGAACCGAATTAATAGTTCGGTTTCGGTTTAGTTTTGGCAAATGTAGTTTGGTTATTAGTTCGGTTCGGTTTTGTTTCGGTTTTCGATTTTTTTGGTTTTTCTGCTCACCCCTACTTCTTTAGACGTCAATTATATAGTTGCCGAGGTTAATGTTTTTCAAAAAAATTACTTTGTGCGTAAATATTTTGTAACACGTGATAAAGTGTAAGTTCATACATGTTAAGTTAAAATAGTTATTATAACACTGTCCATATTAATAATTTTAACATAAGTAAATGTATAATTTAATTTGCCAAACTCAAAAAAACTTACTATTTGATTATTGCGATTCCAAACCACATAATCAAATCTAAACACTACATTTTTAAAAAACGTTTGTTACCGTTGATTATTTGATTATTCGTTTTCAAAACGAATAATCTATTTTTAATAAGCAATCTCAAACAGCCTCTAAGTGATATTTCATTTAAACTGTGTATATCTAAGTTACAGATTCGCCCTCCTCATATGACATGAGCATTCACTACAACATTCGCTTGTATCCCTGGTGACATTTTGGTACCTTCGCCGGGGACATGTCGCTGGGGATTGTTTTCCCCAGTGACATGTCGCCGGAAAGACTACGCCGAGGAAGCCACGATGGGGATTAAAACCCCAGCTAATTTCCTGGTGACAATACCGGGCCCACACTGTCTTCAGTCAACGAAAATGTTGACTCGTCAATTGTTTTCCCCGATGACATATCGCCGGGGATAGTTTTTGGCATTAACAGCAATTAATTAATTAATTAATTAATTTCCTCATAAGAATCCCCAGCGACATGTTGCCAGAGAAAACATTTGACATAGTTGACTAAGTCAACTATGGAGCTAATATCCCTGGCGACATGTCCCACTTTCCCCGGCGACATGTCGTCGGGTGGTAGCTGTTCCGCAGTAGCCTGTTGTGCAGACGTTTTTCAGATTTTTTCTAGAAAAAATCTACCAATATATAAACCTGTATAACAACAAAACATGCTACCCAAATACATTACAACTTTTACACATCCACAAAAAAATATACGGATCAACGACTTGTATATAAATATGCTAAAATGGTCCAATAACCGCATAAAACATAATAACGTCTACAAAACGGGCTGCTTAGCCACAAAACTTGCAAAATCCGCAAGATACAAGTCAACAAATGTTTACATAACATGTTCTAAATGTACCATAACTATATATGGGTCGCCAAAATATATTTTAAGACACAAAATATCATATACGTACCCATATATAAAATGTCCTAAATCTCCTCATCCTCGTCGGTGTCTTCATCCTCGCCGACGTCCTCATCCCCACCCCTGTCCCCACCACTCTCGCTGCCCCCACTGATCTCATGTTGTGAGTCAAGCTGCGTATACATCTGAGACATCCGGTCGTCACACCTGACTACCCTCCTCAGCAACTCAAGCTCCCGCCGGGTCCGCTTAGCCTCTTCTTTTAACTCATCAACATCGGTGTCGGTGTACGTACCTTGAGGCTCGTTGATAGAGATGGCGTCCCAGCCCTGTTCGGCCAAAACCCTACCAACCCCGAGAATGTACCCCTGCTGCTTGCCCTTTCGAACCATGGCCATTATCTGGTCCTCGGTGTAGGGCACACCCATCGGCGTATTGGCGCCAAGATCCCTCAGCCGGAGCATCTCCTCCTATGTAGTGACGAAAAAAACGAGATAGTTAATATATTAGTCGGGTTACTACATTATGTCTCGACAAATCATTAAAGTGCGTATTTTGAAACAATACTTACATATTAAACCCGCGCCTCGTCCTGCAAAAATTCGCCGCCATAAGTATGAGTGTCGAAGAAGGTCTGTATGAGAGACGGGTACTCACAAGTCTCAGAGCTCTCCATATGTACATACATACGTATATAAGATGAAACAAATTAAAAACGAAAAATCACAACATACCATGTATATAATGAACTATATAGATGTAAAATAATTATAATATATATTACCTACTGATCTCGGAGGACAGCCAATGAGCGGGATCCCTGCCGGCAGAAGACCTTGCTCTTTGCCTGGTTTTGAGCATTTTGATTAGCCCGGGGAGCATGCTTAGGGTCAAGCCAATAGTCAATATGCGTATCCCACTATGTCTGCTTGATGTTCGCGGGAGGTCAGGATCTAATGGCTGCCACATCACGCGTCCCGTCGGGTCTGATAGTCCAATGTTTTGCCTTTAAGGCGGACTTGTTGTCGACGTAGACCGTGGCCATATGTTGATCGATGCCCTTCTTGATTTTTGGCCAAAGCTTGGAACGGATGTGGGGAGTCAAGTCAAAGTGTTGTTGCAATCAGATATAACAAAAATAGATATAGAGATATAAATAAATAAACAAATTTAGATAAATATACACATTTAAATAAATGAACACAATAATAAAATAATATAAAAGGAAAATGAAATAACTGACCATGAGCCATCCCAAGACCCCCGCCTTCTCCTTCTCGATTTTGTGCTAAGAAGGGTAGTACATCGGGTACTCCCTGATGAGCTCGCCGACCAGGTTACTCCACCATGCATAGTTCTCACCAAGATGAAGCATCGTTCCTTTATCATTAAACTTAAACCGGATCTTTAGCGGACCATATTCATCAGTAACTTTCTTGAGCCTGATGTTCCTGGTTTCTTTGCGGGTCCCCTTTCTGCCGCCTCCCCTTCCTCCCTTGGTGGCTTTTTGGCCTCCCACACCTACAAATTCAAGTAAGTGATAACTTCATAAAAATCAAGGCAAGCAAATTCAAGTTATCAAGTTTATGCTTAATTTAAAATAATCTAGAAATTCTTACCTCAGCAACCGGTGCCAATCAGATGTGGAGGGGCGAGATGGGTCATCACCACCACTGTCGCCACCGTGACCCCGTGTTACTGCTGCTAGCATCTGTACAAGTACAAGTAGAATAACATATAGAAATTCATGAACAAATAATATAAGCTTGCAGACATTCAAATACAGACACATTCAAATAAATATACACATTTAAATAATCCATAATAATTTCATTCATTCAAATAAGTATCGTTTACAAGTTACAATTCAAGATCAATCTTCCTCTTCACTAGAATAAACAACAGCTACATCATCATCATTGGCGAAGACTTCATCATCAAAATTTGCTAATTCATGAGGAGTGTCATCTTCATCATTAATAAAATCATCATCTTTGTCAACATCAATGGTATCTGGTGATGCCTCAACATCCATTGATTGACCATCTATATTTAAGGTCGCAAAATTCAAATCATTCAAACTAGTAGAAAGTGCAAGATCAGATGAGTTGTTGTCATGTATAAGATCATGATCGTCCTCTATCACGATGACACCCCCGTTTGAAAACTTTTTATGATTCACATCTTGGACGACCTTCTAATGGGGTGGTCGTCTGGCCATATCTTCAAGGTAGAAGACTTGTTTGACTTGTGTTGCGAGAATGTATTGCTGATCTTTAAACGACTCACTAGATGTCAAGATTTGTGTTATGTATTATGTTGTTTCGAACCACTTAACTCAGAACAATACAAATTTGAACGATATATATAGAAACTTGAGAATTTCTTCAAGCTGACCATAATACATTTCTTTGTCCTTCTCACCAATTGAACAAATGCCGATGTTTTAAGTTGTGCGACGTTCATCGTGGCTGTGTACGAAAAACCTCACACCGTTGACTACGCAATAATTTACTGAGATTGGAGTAGATGTTGGTCCACAAGCTAAAGCGAATAACTCATTGCTTATACTTGGGTCTTTGTCTATGTAACGTTGAAGGGTCTATGAAAAAGATAGGATTAGAGATAGATGAGTAATATGTAGTCGTTATTTTTACAGCAAAATACACATAATAATTTTAAGTTTACCTGCGGCCCAAACCATCCGGGGAAGTCTTTTTCCATGTCTTGGTTAGGAAATTCCCTAAAAAATATTCATGGTATTAGAATAAGTCGTCGAAAAGATAACTTAGGAAAAATAAGTTTCAAAATTAAAAACGCGTCTCTCTTAAACTTGGCCAGGTACGTGTCAATTTCAAGACTGTTGTGAAGTACGTACCATATCACTTTCTTTAATTCTTAGTGATCTAATCGAATAACGACCATTTACCAATCAATCTACATATTGATTAGAACACCTGAAACTGACATGTTGGGGGAGGGCAGTCCACATTACGGTCGGGATGATTAAATTTCATCGTAACATCTCGAAAATAATGAGAACATAAAGTCAATGCTTCTTCTGCAACATAACCCTACGCTATTGAACCTTCCGGCTTAGCTTTATTTCGTACATAATTTTTTAGCTTCTTCATGTATCTTTCAAATGGATATATCCATCGGTAGGGAACATGCCCGCTTTCAAGAGCCTCTTGAGGTAAATGGATAACCAAGTGAATCATAATGTCAAAGAAAGCAGGAGGATATATTTGCTGGAGATTGCACAGAATATCGACCAACTGTCTCTTAACTTTCACCATGTCATCCTCCATCAAAGTTCAAGAGCAGATTTGCTTAAAGAATGAACAAAGCTCGATTATTGGTTTTGCAACGTTTGTGTCTAAGTATTACTGAAGTTCATAAGGAAGTAATCGTTGCATCATTATATGACAGTCATGAGACTTTATGCCCGTTATATTGCTATCATTATTGGTCACTTTGTGCTTGAAGTTGGATCCAAACCCATCTGGTAGTTTAACTCCTTTGATGAACTAACAAAACTTTTTTCTGTTATCGGGTGTGAAGGAGTACTTAGCATGATGCTTCAAGCACTTCCCGTTTTTGTTTTGGCGAAGCCATAACTCACTTCGAATGCCTAGATTTTTCAAGTCTTGTCATACCTTAGTAGTGTCGTTAGATTTGTCATTCATTAAGAAAGTGCCCAAGAAACTCTCCAACACATTGTTTTTTATATGCATGACATCTAAATTGTGTTTAATTGTAAGAAAAGACCAATACTCAAGCTCGTAGAAAATAGATCATTTAGTCAAGTTTAGTTCGACAAGAACATTGGGTTTTATCTTCACACCCTAATAACTTGGATGTTTCCCTTTCTCACGCGTAGGCAATCTATCAAGTTGAGTCAAGATTTCATCCCGGGTAAATTTTCTAGGAGGATTTTGTCATCGGGTTGACCATTGAATTTCAGTGACCTCTTCCATTTATGTGGCTTCTTTAAGAATCTTTTATGACCAACATAAGCAGTTTTGCTTAACACACGCACATATGGAGTGTCTTCATTACATGTAGGGCATGCCATGTAACCTTGCCCACTCCACCCAGATAAACTACTTCGAGTAGGAAAATCATTAATTGTCCATAAAATCATCGTTATCATATTGAATGTATTGCCTATAGCAATGTCTATAGTCTCGACACCTTTGAGTGCCCATAAATCCTTTAGGTCACCAATCAAAGGCCTCAAGTAAACATCAATGTCCTTACCTGAGGATTTAGGGCCAAGAATTAACAACGTCAGCATTAAAGAAGTCTCTTTCATACATAACCAAGGAGGCAGATTGTATATTGTTAATGACCGGCCACATGCTGTAAGACTGACTAAGGTTTCCAAACGGATTGAAACCATCAGCAGACAACCCTAATCGAACGTTTCTTAGTTCTGCTGCAAAACCCGAATACCGGGTGTCAAAATTCTTCCATGTTTTACCATCAACTAGGTGTTGCATCTTATCGTTCTCCGTAGACTTTCTAGTAGCATGCCAAGTCATTTTCTTTGCAGTGTGATTATACTTGTACAAACGTTGTAGTCTAGGAATGATCGAAAAGTAATGCAACACCTTCTTATGAACTTTCTTCCTCGTTGTGTTATTGTCGTTCCATCTACTCATTTTACACACCTGACAAAACTGCATATCTTTATTATCGGGGCCCCGAAATAAGAAGCAATCATTTACACAAGCATGTATCGACTCGTACCTTAACCCGATCATTTTAAATGTCTTTTTTATTTCATAGTATGACGGTGGAAGCCTGTAATACGTAGACTGATAATGGTTCAACTCATAAAAGTATTATAACATAGTAGGTGGTTGGGGGATGTGGGGGTAGGGACCTACTACCACGTCCCCTTTTCTCGACTCAAAATTTGACCAAAAATTAAAACTTTTGCACAAACGCATAACAAGAATGAACCTTATTCCACCCTTTCTTAAACTACCAAAATAAATTACATAATATCCTCCCTTGAAAAAGATATTATTTCAACTTAAAGTAGACTTGAATACCTTCGAAATGGTGGGTGGCACGCCTTTTAACTCCTTACGATTTAGTTTTTACGACAAAAACAAGATTAACAAAAATATGGAAGAGTATCATACGGCTTTAAGCTTTTGGGCATACAGCCTATTGTTTGCCGTCAGAAGTTTTATGGACAAGTGCAATACACCCGTATGCCACAGAAGTGTACAGATTTATGGTTTGATCAGAAACTTCTGTAACAAACATACACCTTTATGCTCAAAGCGTATGGCTTTATGCCCATGTATCAGAAGTTGTCCAAAAACAATACTTTACACATTTTTTCGGAAAATGACTTCTATAACCCGATATAACCCCAAGACTTCCAGAATTCATTTCAACATCATAACACAACATTTCCCTAATCATTTATGGTCTAAACGACCCATGAACCCATAGTTTACGAGGTTTGCCAAACACCCGTTTTGACCTATTTTACGTACAACTTTTATATCCAAACCACATATAAGTTTATAAGATACAATATTTGATCATTTTAAAAGACCATTTGAAAACACATTTACTTCAACACCTTGGGGGTTCCAACCATGATGGAGCCGACATCTATACTAACTTCTTAAGTGCAATATGTTAATACTTCTATCCTTGCTTTCCAATAGAATCTTAGCCTTTTACCAATTGCTTTTAACCTTCTTGAGAAGAACTACAAACGCTAAACAACTAAAACATAATTGGGCAAACGCTAGTAATAACCCGACATAATATATTATCACATAAGACATAATCATATGCATTACACATATATATAGCAACACCACTTAATCATCCACATAGTTATTCACAACCTTTTATACATTCCATCATTCACTTGGAATAAAGTATCTATGCACATCAACACTAATCATAAATCCTTTACATACCTTGATTAGTCCCATGACTAAACCAAGAACCCTTCTTACTAGAGCTTAACTAGTCTAGTCCATCTCCACAATCAAGCCTCTATTTCCATATCACTTAATACTTAACATTCAATATACATGAAGCACATGATTATTCAAACATCACAACATATTATAGTCATAGTTACTTACCTTGAATCCAAGCTATATTACCAAAAAGTCACCATCCTCTTCTTTGCTTGCTTTCCTAGTAATATAATCACCAACACAATTAACACCTCTATTTTACATAACAAAAACCCATTTTTATTGATTATATGATCATAACATGACCATAACCCAAAATCATTGGTTTGTTCTTAATTCATTAATTTACCTTAACCTATTATTATAAATGCCTCAATACATGTTTTAGAACATCAATTTCCCAAAACCCCCAATTTAGGTATATGAACCCTAATCCATAACTCACTAATTAAACTTAATATAAAGGATTACGTACTGGGAGGATCATTGCAATGAACATTTTCTTGAATTGGGACCTCAATTCTCCTTCAATCATCAATGATAAAATCTTGGTTTTTCCTCTCTTTCTTGATCATGTCGACACACATAGAAACACTAACACCAATTTCATTGTCTGTAATATTTCTGAAGATTCTAGTATAATTTAGGTGCAAGTTTTCCCTTTTGGCAACTATGATCCCTCAAGTTCCTTTCCTTCATATTTGGCCACATTAACTTATATAACTTATTTACCACTTGATAACTTTAGTCCCTTGAGTCCATTCCTTTCAATATTGTGACACACAATATTTTCTAACACCATTTACATAATATTAATACTTATAGTTTGACTATCGGGTTTGACTAACCAATCAAGCAACGCATTCAAAATTATAAAGTCTTAGTCAAACTATCCCAATGGCTTTTTTCGTATTAAAACGCTTAAAACCCGGTTTTGGGGTGTTACAAATACCTCTTGAATTTTTTTAGCATTTCATTAAATATAGAATTAGTTAATTTACCTTGACCTTAAGATGGGTAAACTTTGCCATGAAGTCTAATAGAGTTATAAAGTCACAACCCGGGTACAACTCCTCGTTGGCACTGGCATATAACTCTTCAAACTCGTTACGTTTAGCTTGAGTCGGTTCGTTATTTGTCTTACCAATATCTCCTTGAGTTGGCTCATTTTGTTCATTATTCAGAGGAATATAGCTAATATCATTAAGGCACGCTGTCATGTCACTCATTGGAGGTTGTGTTGTGTTATGTACTACTGGCGAGAAGGATTCGGTTCACTGTGGTTATACCATGTTTGATAACTTAGGTCCCACCCTTTTTTGGAAATGTGTTTTGAAAGGTCCCGGATGTTTATAAAAGATACATTACGACAAGAACGACATGGACATTTTATATTTCCGGAACTATTCAATACCGGCTTGCAATGCTCGACGAATTTCTTAAGACCAACAAAAAAAAAGCTTTTTCAGTATGCTCTAAACGGGTCCAACTCTTATCAATTACCATAACTGTGTTTTAACGATACAATTAGTTATTATATGCACATAATAAAACACATTCAAACGATTCGACACATAAACTCATAAACGAAGAATATGAGTTGTTTTGTTCACCTAGTGCAACTATGGAAGGCAATCCTAACCCACTCTTTGAATGATTCGTCTCATATATGAATGCGTATAACTGATTTACTATTTGAGAAAATATCAAACGCATTTCCCTTCAACTCCCCAAATATGTGTATTAAAGACATATTCGTAGGAGTAAAGGAGAAACACTGTCGAAATCATCTCAAATAGTAAACTAGTTATACGTATTCATATCTTAATTGAGACAAATTATCCAAAAAGCATAACCAAACATGGGACTTTCCGAAATTAATTTCTAGTAAATTAATTATGGACGGGTTTTCTATAGGATGATTAACTTCAGACGGGGATTTTCCGAAACTAATCACTAAAATCCTAAAACATTTAATAAAAAAAATACCAAATGCATAACATATTCGAACGCAAATCCAAACGCATATTTAAATAACATATCTGCAAAACCAAACGCATTACAAACATACATTTAAATCACAATAAGCTGTTTTTAAACAGCATATCAGAATAAGCTATTTAAAACAGCTTATTCTGGTAAGCTGTTTAAAAGCAGCTTATTCTGATAAGCTGTTTTAAAACAACTTATCAGAATAAGCTGCTGTTAAACAACTTATTAGAATAAGCTGTTTAACAACAGCTCATTCTGATAAGCTTTTTAACAACAACTTATTCTGATAAGATGTTTTAAAACAGCTTATCAGAATACAAACCCGTATTCCAAACATATCCGCATTACAAACCCGCATTACAAACATATCCGCATTAAAACCCATATTCCAAATCAAATGCAAAGTATATCCACATTACGTTTACCAAACCAAATGCAAACTATACCCGTATTCCAAATCAAAACCAAACTATATCCGCATTACGTTTACCAAACCAAATGCAAACTAACTAACCCGTAAACCAACTAAACCCAAAACCAACTAACCAAACACAATTCATACATAATCATATATAACGACGAGAGCATAAATTAATAACTAAACGCACATCATACATAATCATATATAAACTATACCGTATAAAATGAGAGCACATACCGTTTTAGGCGGTCCCCGACTACGGTCGGCTTTAGGCTGTGGTCGGCTGCGGTCAGCTTTAGGCTGTCCCCGACTACATATATAACACGAAAACACAAATTAATAACTATAAAAGTTTGTCGATGACATGTCTTCGGGGATAACCAAAGGCAAAAAAATAGAACATACCTTCGGTTGTGGACTGGCTCAGTTTTTAATGTCAGCTCGGTCTCGGCTCGTTCTCGCCCCTCGGTTCGGTCTTAGCTGGCACTGTTAACTGCAAAAAAACTATAAAAATCTAAAATCAAACCTCCTTAACAGCTTATTATACCTTCTTAATAACTTATTAACAAAATTAAAAAAATAAAACCATTAATAAGAAAAATCATTTGAGTTGCCTGCTCCTTTTTAGAGGGTTAAAAAAAGAAGTAAAAGAATTATCATTTAGAGGGTTTAAGAAAATAATTATAGTTTAGAGGAGGAGGAGGGAAAATATGTTCTCGTGTGAGTGGTGAAGGAGGATGAGGGTTCTGTGGTGGTGGAGGAGGAGGGTTCTGTGGTGGTGATGGTGGTGGTGTGTGGCACGGTGGTGGTGGTGTCTTCTTCTTCTAAAGGTCGTCGGCGTGGTTAACTTTTTGATAATTTTTTTTATCTAAGTGATGAACCAGATATACTTTTTTACTTTAATATTTTCCTCGGCGACTTTCTTTGTGGACATGTCGCCGAGATTGTGTTAATTTTGTCATTTAGCGTTTATGGCGCAATAATGAAAAATATCGTGAGACGTGGCAAATTGTATCCCCGGTGACATGTCACTAGGGAAAATATTTTTAGTTAATTAATATATTTAAGAAAAATATATATCTATATTATTTATAAAGTATATAAATAATTTTATAATATATATATCTTACATTATATATAACAGGATGAAACAATGACACCTCATACAACATAACTGCCACATCATCATTTAAGGATTGCCACCTATGCACCTAATTATGCCACATATGCATTTAGTAATCCACCTGCACAACTAATTATGCCACCTAGGCATTCAGGAATGACACGAAAAATCCTGGAAATAAATGGTGCTAAAAAGTCTATTGCAAGATTTGAACTTGGGTCCTATGCTACACAAACAAGCTTCTCAACCACTGGACTAAGCCAGAAGTTATGATTACTTTTGAAAAAACAAAACAATAAATGATAATACAACATTTTCATTTGAATTTGAAATCGAAATTGGTGATAAATTTTGCAATTTGAAACCGAAATTGGTGATAAATCTTTCAAATTCAATGCAATATGACTATTTCAAAGTCAACAGAACAAAACAAGAAATGAAATTACAACATATTAATTTGAATTTGAAACCAAAATTGGTGATAAATTTTGCAATTTGAAAACAAAATTGGTGATAAATTTTGCCAAAATCAAGAATATGACATATCCAATTCAAACAGAAACGGCTACAGTTGCCTAAAAAAAGCTAAGATATAAATTTGCAATCAAATAATCGATTTTTTCTTTTTCATCCAATCATAAACAAATCAAATCACGCTCACAACGGTTTGACCATTTAACAAAATTTTCAAAATCTCATTTATTACCCAACTTGGACTAAGCCAGAAAGTTATGAATTACTTTTGACAATAAATGATAATACAACATTTTCATTTGAATTTAAAACCGAAATTGGTGATAAATTTTTCAAATTCAATGCAATATGACTATTTCAAAGTCAAATAGAACAAAAAAGAAATGACATTACAACATATTAATTTGAATTTGAAACCAAAATTGGTGATAAATTTTGCAATTTGAAAACAAAATTGGTGATAAATTTTGCAAATTCAATGCAATATGACTATTCCAAAGTCAAACAGAAACGGCTACAGTTGCCTAAAAAAAGCTAAGATATAAATTTGCAATCAAATAATCGATTTTTTCTTTTCTCAATCATAAACAAATCAACGCTCAAATCGGTTTGAGACCATTCAACAAATTTTCAAAATCTCCATTTATTTGTAGCTTAAGAAACTGAATCTATGTCATGACATTCAAATACAAAATCTCAAATCTTAAATTTAAAAACAGCTTTAATATAAAGCAACGTAACCTACTTTAGGAGCTATAAATAGGTGGTGTATTGACATACCAACTCAAAAATGATGACACACACGAAAAAAACAACACATACAGTACAAGATGAAAGCAATCTTGGATACGCGAAGGAAAGCAAAAGTACAACCAAAGGAAAACAAGACGCGGCCAAATGAAAACTGTGCAGCAATCACCAGGTTTGTTTCAGTATATTATCTTATGTTTATCTGTTTATTTGTTTGTATGCATATTTTCCTGGAGCATGATTTTAACTGACCTTGCTTTTGTTTGCAGCACTGCAAACCATTAACAAACTTACTCCCATAAAAGATGTCACCCTTATGATTTCTAACATACTTATAAAAGATTGTAGGTATCTTTTGGCATGCGAAGCAGCGTGGAGGATATATGGATTTGACATACATTACAGGTTTCCACACGTTGAGACGTTACCTTTTCACTTGCCTAATGAGCAGTCGATCATATTCGATGAAAGTGATAGTCTTGACTACACACTTGATAAGGCGTTGGTTAATGAAACAAAGTTTCAAGCTTCTTTATGTTGAGTTTCCAAAGTATTATGTATGGAAGCATGATGAAAAAGGTTTTGCAACAAATACAAAAGGGTGAAAGTATTAGACGTATACATCACGTACCTCCTTCTTGGGGTGAAATGTTTTATTGGCGCGATTGGATGGATTTCAAGGATTTTGACAAAGTTGTTTACCCTACATTTAAAGACGCTTGCTATGCTCACGGTCTTTTGGAGGATGACAAGGAATATATTAATGGGTTGTTAGAAGCAAGTCATTGGGGAATCAGAAATTATTTGCGACGCTTTTTTGTTATGCTAATTATGACCGACAGTATGTCTTGGCTTGAGTTTATCTACGAAAAAACATGGATTGTGAGTCTACGGATGGTTTAAGAGTATCGAAGATTAAGAAGATAAGATCCAGGTATTTATAAAACTTTCCATTTTTATGCAGACTAGTCCTAACATCCGAAGTCCCATAAACAGATACAAAGAAAAAACCATCTACAATGTAATATAAGAATCCTAGATCGCGACGATCATTTGTCAAATAAGTATATATACAACAGTAGGGCAACATATGTAATATATAAAAAAATAGAACTTAACACAAACATACATATAAAGCATCAAATTCATGTTATTATAAATGTAGCTAACAAATTTATTCTGTTTGCATTTTACTTTATATTAGATGCTTACAACATTTAAAATCATTCATATCATTTGAACGGTAAAGAGAACAATAGGTTGGTTTGAAGGTATATGTTTGATAGAGAATGGAAATTAACATCTACGACCAACGTTGTGTATAAAGAAGCTTTATATCAAATATGAATTGGTACTATATACTTTGTAATTGCGGATAGTTTATTAACTTTTATTTCCTCTTATCGGATTACCATTCATGTATTTTTATTCGTTACTCACTCTATTATAATTTAACATTGTTCCTACTTCATTAACTGTTACTTAAATTTTACCAAGGATACTCAAAAGGCATGCCCGCCCATCGGGCGGGCTTTGTTTGCAACTAGTGTGTGTATATATATATATATATATATATATATATATATATATATATATATATATATATATATATATATATATATATGTGTGTGTGTGTGTGTGTGTGTATGTGTGTATATATATATATATCTATAACATATATATGGGGCTAACTATGAGTGTATAAATATGATTTAGTGATTGTACGCCACCTCAACGATGACATGACACCCAAATTTCATGAAATTTCAAAAATTGTCTAAAAATTAAGGCCAAGCCAAGATTTGAACCCTGGTTTTGACATACATAAACAAACACTCTAACCATTAGACTAGGCTAGAAGTTGTGATGGATAATTGAAAACAAATATGTCATGCTTTAAAAAGTCTCTTATGAGATTAGTTTGGAAATTATTGTGTATATAAACAAAAAACATATTGAAATCTTAGCAGCGTGGGTCAGATTTTGTCATTTTCTTTGCTCCAGCATATTCCATCTTGCTCTCCAGAGAGCAATTTGTGAATGATGAAATCTTTCTTAGAAGTTAAAAGCTACCAAAGCTTAAGCAAAAGATATAATTAACATAAATCAACCATTGTATAACTTTCTTATCGCATGTATTATTGTATTTTGTTGTTGCTTAATCAAATTAATACTGTTGTAGGTATCTAATTAAGTTCAAGTTGAGGGATGATCTGTTCTTAAGCACACCATTAACTCAACGTTTTTGGTATCTATGATCAGGTTTATACATCAAAAACACTAGCAGTTATTAATTCATTTTTAATTGCATTATTACATTGCAGGCATAACCATATATCAAATTTATAAGATGGTAGAATGATCAAGCAACACAATATAGATAATCCCTGATTAAAAACAATTATTATCCTATTGACAAATCACTATCAATGTGTGTATCTAATTAAACTAATAATGTTCAAATGCACATCAGGAAGTTGTTGTATCATATTGAGGTTTACTTATAATTGTAGCGTTATATTGCATGGTTTACTTGTTTTGCACTATATTATTATGATGTGTGTTAACAATTATTATCCTAGCCCGTTGGACGTGTTTGTATCATTAACTTATAAGTCTGAGGTATATCAAACTTTTCTTTAGAAAGATAAGGTAAGAACCGACTTTCTTATATCTACATATTATCAAATAACATGATTTTTATTAGTTTGATGATAAATCATCTAACTCACGTAGGCATGAAACTTATGACCTTGAACTACAATGGCTCTTATTTACATTTAAACCAAATTCGTGATCAGGTATATATCATGCATTATAAGAAATTAAAGTGATTCATGTTATACGAGTGTTATTCACATATGAATTGGATGGTATGAAGTGTATCATACATCCATAAACATCTATTTGTATATTTATACGTATGCATGTATGGTGTTTGTTTCATCATGACAGTAATTGTTGTGTGGTTATAAATATTTTTTTGTTACAGATCTTAATTAAATTATGCCTATAGCAACTTATTTTATTGTTATTGTTTTTTTACAGATCTAATTTTATACATGATGATATATATTTGTTTGCGATTCGTAGAGTTTGTGATAAGGAGTCCAGTTTTCCAAAGCCTAGGCATTCATGTCTATTCCAAAGTGCATTGCAACAACAAGCTGTGAGTTCCACTTGGTCACTAAACATCCAACCTAGGGTTATAATAGTATACAAGCTTTTAGGTGGTTGGGATTATTCCATATTCACTTTTTCTTTATTTAGTTAAATGACAAACAGTGGGATCTTTGCTGGTACATAATATTGTTGGGATCTTCGTTTTGATTTAGGTTTAAGCTAGATATATTGTGAGATCTTTGCTGGTACATGATGTATTGTAAAGTTTAGTCAACAATACCACATCTATTGTTTTGGAATTGTCATCTTTTCCAAACAGATCATCACATACATCAGATTCTTTGCTGGTACCTAATTTCGTATTCAATATTTTATGTTTACCTCTTTTTGTTACCATCTCACAGGCATTTTATGTTTCCTTTATCACATGTTTGCAAAAAAACATTGATGTTGAAGGTTCTTTTTATATTTTTAAATCCACAAGTGGCTATTTATTTTAGTTAATTTTTTTATTACAAATTTATATATTTGAAAGAGGCAGGCATGCATGTTTGCGTCATGATAATAACAAAAGATGTCTAGGTTTATATTCAGTTCATCTGTTCTTTGCTAATTTTACTATGCGTGTAGACCTAGAAGGAAAAACATATATGCAGATTCGAGCTATGGAGATGGTTAAAGGATTCAGAACTCAAAGAGCTGACAAACAGGTGTGCATAGTATGCATACAGTTATTAACATCTTAATTTAACAGACAGACATGGTATGTGGAGATCGTTATAGACTCGACTAGGATCGAAAATAACAAAGTATTGATACGCAACGGAATTTAAATAAAAGAACAATGTTATTTTTACAAGGTTTTTCATTACATACAAGCCCCAATTCTATGTGATAAATATAGAACGATTACCTAACTATAACAGGATCAAAGACACTTTGATCTTGAGGCTAAACCACATACTCTAGACGTTTACATCTTTACTTGTGCATACACAATCACACACTAAAATAATGTCTAGGGATCTCTTTATATAGAGAGTCCATAAGACTTACAAAGGAATCTTAATTGTATTAGGAAACTAAATCTTTTCCTAATCTTTGATCTTTATCTTGTAAGCAAATCTTTTAGAATCCTCCATCTTTTTGTAGAATTCCATATTGTCGACTTTGATCCTTTTGTTTCATTCCTTATCTCTTTTAAGCAAGTTCTTTTGTATCATCAAGTCAATAATTCCCAACAATCTTCCCCTATTTGATGATGACAAAACAAACACTGATTCCAAGATGATCCATAGTAGCTTAATCTTCAGCAATCTTTATCTTCAAATCTGATCTTCCATGAATGAAACAATCTTTCCCTTAACTTAAAATCTCCTTTGAACTTAATAAAGCATTCTTCAACACAATAAAGTCTTCAACATCTTGTTCCATGCCATGCCACCACACATAATAAGTTGCAAATCATATCATCTCTATAACATCTTCCCCTTTTTTTCATTATCCATTAGGGGACTGTGAACTTATGCAACTTTGATCTTTACAACTACAAACCATGTATTAAACTTCTAATCCAAGCTTTCCAACGTCTCAAATTACCCTCCATGATGCATAATAAGAATAATGAATATAAGTAGTAGAAACTTAAACTAGCAGTAGTAATAATAACTTAGCGGTAGTAATAATCAAAACCTTCCCCTCAAGTGGTGCATGTAACATATCCAAATGGTTAAACATTCTATTATATTCATCCCCTGAAACCAATATGTTAACCATCTCTTGACCAAAAGTAATAGAATCAACCATAAGAACTATACAAAGAACTAACCAACAATAGTAACGAATACCATGTAGTACCATCCATGAAGAGCAGCACTAATTCCGTATTAGGGTGAAAATGACTAACAGTAGTAATCGATACCAAGCAGTAGTAACAATGAAGAGCAGTACTAATGGTTGAGTAGTAGTAACAATACACTAGCAGTATTAACTACTAACTAGTAGTATTAACTTTTGTCAAGCAGTAGTAAAAATACACTAGCAGTATTAACTACTAACTAGCAGTATTAACTTAAGCTAGCAGTATTAACTTCAACAAACAGTATTGCTTTTGTCGGGCAGAATTAATGAAGTAGAAGCAGTATTAAAAACATATAAGTAGTATTAACCAAGTAAGAGCAGCATTAACCATGCATAAGTAGTACTAACTTCTATGAAGCAACATTAACTTTGTTCGAGCAGTATTAATTGTTTTAGAGCAGTAGTAACCATGTATGAAGCAGTAGTAACTTCCAATCAGTATTAACATGATAACCACTTCAATAAACTTTCCACAAGAACCTGAACTCGAACTCTTAGCTTCCACGTTTAGATCACCTTTATTGTGATTATACTTCATATTTATCATCAACTTTTGAGGTTTTTAGAAATTAGGGTTTCCAAAAAAATGATTTAAGAATTAAAACTCTAATTTTTACAAACTTCTTTATCCTCTTAATTCCTCAATACATTCTCTTTAATACCTAAGTGTTTAAAGAAAAACTTCCAATAACAATAATAAGAACACTATTAAAAACAATGATGAAAGAGAAGTAAAACCATACCAACTTCAACTTTTCTGCAACAGATTTCAAAAATTTATATCTTTTAATTAAAAGCTTAGATTGAAGACCCCTCTGGTGATAATATGCCTTTATGAGTAAAGAACCTTCAATAAAAATTTCATTAAGATCTAACGGTTAACGAATGAGATATCACCTTTTTACCACAGCTGTACAGAAAGTGACGAAAATAGAAACCAAAATTGAATTTTTTAGGTTTCTTTGAATACGAAATCTTCTTTCTTCGATTGTAAAACCTTGTAGATCCTAGATCATGAGCCACTTGGCTCTGATACCAATTGTGGAGATCATTATAGACTCAACTAGGATAAAAAATAACAAAGTATTGTTACGCAACGGAATTTAAATAAAAGAACAATATTATTTTTACAAGGTTTTTCATTACATGCAAGCCCTAATTCTATGTGATCAATATAGAACGATTACCTAACTGTAACATGATCAAAGACACTTTGATCTTGAGGCTAAACCACATACTCTAGACGTCTACATCTTTACTTTTGCACACATAATCACACACTAAAACAATGTCTGGGGATCTCTTTATATAGAGAGTCCATAAGACTTACCAAGAAATCTTAATTGTATTAGGAAACCAAATCTTTTCCTAATCTTTGATCTTTATCTTGTAAGCAAATCTTTTAAAATCCTCCATCTTTTTGTAGAATTCCATATTGTCGACTTTGATCCTTTTGTTTCATTCTTTATCTTTTTTAAGCAAGTTCTTTTGTATCATCAAATCAATAATTCCTAACATGGTAGATTATTGCAATTTATTATCCGAATATTTTATAAATGATATGTCTTTACATATCCGCTTTATTGGCCACAGAATGTTTTATTTCATCCATACATTACTCATGCGATTGCAATAATTAGCCTTCTTGCTATTCATGATTAGATTCTATGAAATTCATTACAAGAATGTGCATGTGTTTAGGTAGGGTAATGAGCTTTGGTTTCACTTTTTTAACACGAGTGTTTGTAGCCTTGTTTAGGTAGGGTAATAAGCTTTGGTTTTACTTTTTTAACACGAGTGTTTGTAACCTTTTATTTTTATACTTTTATAATACACTTTCCTGATCTCACTCAAAGCTCATCAATACTTTCATTTATATCTTCTTTATTTGCAACTTCATACCAGAATACGCAGGGAACACCGAATGACGACGATCCAAATAATACAACAGTCAGTAATTTGTTTCATTACCAAAAAATATATTACATTATGAAACAGAATGTTGAATGTTGGAAGGTTTTCTATGCAGGTATTTGTTGGTGGGTTGGATCCTAATGTTAATGACGAGCATCTAAAGTAGGTGTTTAGCCAATACGGACAGTTAGTCCATGTAAAGATCCCCGTAGGCAAGCGGTATGGGTTTGTTCAGTTTGATGAGAGGTGACTTATTCAAAATTTGATTCACAAAGGAGAATTTTGTTACTTTGTGCTAATCAATATTTTATTTGTGTATATGCAGATGCTGTGACAAGGAAGCTTTAAGAATGCTACAAGGAACTCAGTTTGATGGATAAACTGTCAGGCTTTCATGAGGTCTTAGTCTTGCGAGTAAACAGGTTTGTTTAAGAATCAAAATGTAATTATATAGTTATACATATTATATACTATTCATTTATACAAGTGACGCCAACCGTATTTATTAGCCTGCATCCCTTTGTATATTACAAGTGCAATATGTACCATGGATCAATTATGAAGCAATATATGTTTTATGCTATGTATTAATGTCAAAACACTTTAAGCCATAAAGTAACCAGATAACTTGATTTGCGGTTTGAATTTGTTCAACCTCATGGATACTATGGGTAGGGATAGCGATATGAAACCTACGGATATTCATTGTCTCAAAAAAGTTTTAAGAACCGAACCCGCCCGTTTGGGCGGGTTATGTTACTAGTATATATATATATATATATATATATATATATATACACACACACTAGGAACATAACCCTTTCGACGGACGGGTTCGGTTGATAAAACTTTATTTGAGACAATGTTTGTCGTTTAGTGCTAATGGTTGCCGTGTTTGTAATCATTTACAAAGAATTAAATATAGATAAATCAATTTTAAACATACAAAATAGTTTATTGAACACATAAGAAACAAAAAGAAATGAATGTTTCATTTGATATGAGAAAGAAAGGGATACTAAAGTATCTATAAGAATGAAGTATAAGAAAACTACCTAATGTCCAAGGAATAAATAAAGTAACGGTTAATTAATTCGGAAATAAACTTAATAAAATATCCGTCATTACAAAGTATACAAATAGGATTACATGATATGCAATGTGAAAAATAACACGAATGTATACTCCTTTTTAGAAGAATTGTAACTATTAATGTGTTGTATGATTTTTGGAGAGGATCGAGCTGATGATGGTGCAAATATGTTTTCAATAGCCATAACACGATTCCCATGAAAGTTAGGAACTTCATAAACAACTCTAATTCAGAAGGGGTACTTTTGGAAACTTTGAGGAGTGAGATATTATAAGGATGTTAAATAAATTACATGTATTTAATGATGATTCGGCTGCTTTTGAGTACTCAATTTGTGCCACCCACTCGTACTTGGTTTAAACATAACAGATAAGCCAATATAATTAGAAAAATGGTAATTTCTATCAACTTACATCAACATGGATGTATAGTTTGTCGATGTGTTTACTTTATTGTGGCAATGCTTAGACCATCTTCTGCAAGTCTAGAGTAGACAGCTCACCACCACCTCTAACGCCAAAAAATATATATTTGTAATCGGGGTTTAAAAGTTGGTTTTACTAACATGTGTTTCATGGGAATTTTAAGCTGCATGAGAAAGGGCAGGCCTGCTATGGTAATATTTTATAGACAAAATAAAGTTTCAAATTAAGCAACCCTTCTAAACATAATTCACCCATATATCATAGACCAGTAACCACTTAGAGATCTTTGTAAACATAACGCTTCAACTAAATAACTTCTTGTCCTGCATTTAAAAAACGAACAAAGTTAATTTGCCATTACAATCAGTTCATTCATGACATACAATTAAGACCAAAAAACCGAGATGTTCACACCCAAGTTAGTAAGAAATTTTTGACCCATTTCCCTATCAAAGTGTATTCTTTTAACTGTTGTGATATATAGTAATATAATCTAAAGTTGGTCCATTTATAACTCATGTGTCAAAATTGGTAACATATATATGTGAAACTTAGGTGACTAAAATGCAAAAAAGTGCTAACGTTGCCTCTAGCACACAATTGGTCAGTGACGATAATAGTTAAGAGGGAACCAATAATTGTATGATATGCGCCTTACAAAAACAGGTTAACATGTTAACATGTTTAAGTATTATCCTTCAATGCATGCATTAATATATTGAAACAGTTGTGACAGTTAACACTCATTCGGTACATCACTAATGCTGATTCTTCTTTAGCGTGTGACAACCGTGGTTTGAGCCGATTGGTCAATTTGTTTAGAATTTTTTTGAAGCGTTTATGTGTGTTCTTTATGTGTTTTGTGAGAGATATGTGTATGAGATTGAAGTACATGATTGATGAATCATGGTACTAGTTGAAATGATATTGAATGGAAATAGGATCATTTGGAAGCTTTGCGTAGTTTTAAATGTCGTGTACGTAATTTTATGTATACGTAGTATATATATAATACATAGTATATATATTATGTGAGTATTTTAGTGATTTTAGAGTACTTTCTATTTTTAGAAATAATTGGAATGAAGGTTTGTTAGAAATCGAGTTAGAAAGTTTAAGGTTTAGCGAAATAAGCAAATGTTTTAACCTATAACAAAAAATATAGGTATTAAAGCTGTAAATAATAATAAATAAAAAATAATTTTTTTTATAATAGAAAAAAAACGAATTTTAATAAAAGAAAAGAAAAAGGAAAAGATATCCTAATTAGATTACAACTTGTTTTTGGTAATTATCTTTTAAGGCTTATATATACAAATTATAACTTAATCAAAAATCACTTTTTCTCTCCCCTACAACTCCAATTGGTTCGACCAACCCTCAATAACAAGAAGAAAACCCCAAAAAATTTTAGGGTTTTGATTTTCAAGAGTTAAGGTATTGTTTTCTAAACCTTTTCAATTCAAATTTGGTTTTTATTAAACGTAAATATCATTAAGATGGATTAGTTTTTGTAAAATATCTTGTAATTAAGAGGTTTTGATCATCAAAAATCATTTGAATAATAATTAGGGTTTTGGGTAAGTTAATTAGGGTTAATTATGCTAAATTCGGAATAGAAATCTGGGTAGAATTTTAGGTCATCTTGCGAGAGCCATATCTCGGTCATACGGATAGCTTTTATTGATTTTCTTAAATCTAAAATTAACTATAGAGAGTCTACTTTCCAACCCAAGTGGTTTCATGAATTAAAATTGAGTGGAAGTTAGTCAAATTAATCAAACAAGATTCGTTGTCAAAACTGAGTTTTCGGGGCAGATTCTGGGTTGTGTTTGTGAGGTCAAAAACCATATCAAAACGTCTTTTTAATTAATAGGCTTGCTAATCTTGAATTCATTTGATGGTTATGATTTTCTAGAATTTTTGTAGAAATTTTCTTAAGGGTTTAAAGGGGGGTCTGCTAATAGCTAAACTTTTTTATAGGTCGAATCAGGTCACAATTCTAGGCCACTTTCTGTGATGTTAAATTTTTATTAAAATAGTTAGACTCACCTATTATTTTTATCCAAATATAATATAAAAGCTCCAACTCATTGGGGGCTATGGGATGTAGTAGAAGAACTAATTTGGTGTTTTAGTATTTTATTTTAGTGTCTATATTGTGATATAAATGGGAGAAAATGCAAAAGTTGAGATGTAGGTTTATAAGGTACTTGAGGTTAGAAAGTTGTGAAGAGTATATAGATGAGTTGAATCAAGATAGGGTATAGAGTATCTATCGTTGTGATTGTTACATCGACTTGGGTGTGTGACCTAATCAATGGTAACATATGTGTGTATTGTTTTGATTAGATTCTTTGCAAGGTTAATTGAAGAGTTTGGATTTGCTTTGCATCGAGGTGAGTTTTACAGTCCCACTTTTTACTTATATTTTGGGATGGAAATGATGCAAAACTATTTTTGAATTATGAACCATGGTATGTGTTTTTAAGTGTCGAACTATAGTTGCTTATGTGATTGAATTGTGGGGTGAAGCAATGCGTATGTGAAGATGGCATTAACCTAGTTATGAATTATGGAAGGGTATGTGTATGTGATGATGACATGACCTAGTGTGCAACCCGAGTAGACTTAGCTAGTCAAGTGGGTTAGTCTTGCGCAGAGACAAAAGAGAGGGATTATTGGGACGGAGGGGTACGATCCACCCCAGATAAATGTGAATTTATTTTGTGATAGAATAGCCATGCATATATGTTCTGTATAATGTTTTGTATGATCACGGTGTCTGTCTCGGTAATAAGGAATATTTCACTTTACATTTTATGAACAAGAAAATAAGTAGGAGTGAGAAGAATTATAGAGAGATAAAGGTAAGAGAGAGGAA
This sequence comes from Tanacetum coccineum, assembly GCA_026074375.1. NCBI lineage: Eukaryota > Viridiplantae > Streptophyta > Magnoliopsida > Asterales > Asteraceae > Tanacetum > Tanacetum coccineum. The sequence goes on along the minus strand of BQNB010022094.1, from coordinate 18,702 downwards.
AGTGATGAGGAATGAGATTGTTTACTTGCAAATGTGAAAGTTACAAAATGACCAACCCACTCTCCATCCATGAAGAGTGGTATTTATACCTAGACTAAAGGCTTACTTGCCTTTTAGTATTTCTCGGCCGGGCTCGGTTTACTTGGGGTTTCGCCCGTACCACGTGACCGGTTTGTTAAATTAAGAGCCCGTATACCGGATAGCCTATTAACGTATATTAATTAATGACGGAGGAACCTAATATAAATTAAGAACGAACTTCATTGTTGACTCAATATTTTTGAGGCAAACAATCTCCACGAAGTTTGTTCATTATGGAACTCCTGAGTTGAGTCATGAGATTGCTTAGGTCGTTAGTATCTGTTCTTTGTCTTTGGTCTTTATCTTGTTGTAGTTGTTCTTTCATGCTCTGTGATCTATGATCTTGAGTTTTATCATTGTCTTTTGTCCGAGATCTTTAAATCGTTTATCCTTCCATCTTTGATCGTCTTTGCGCCTTGCAATCTTGTGTCTTGACCCAACATGCTCATATCTTTGCATCTATCTTAAAAGCATGCTAACCAAATCTCCCTATAGACTTGATATCTTTGGAAGAGATCTTTGCATATTAGAGTTTTGTGCGGTTTTCTTTGTTTTAATTCTTGAGCTTCTTGATTTCTTTGAATATTGATGCTTATAGTATGTCTTTGATAGTTTGAGCATGAGCATGTGAGTAATGATCCAACTTCAGCTGGATAGGCATTCTCAATTCCATCTTTATGGAATCCTGAATTAAAAACCAGTTAGCAATATTAAAGCGTCGTGGAGAATATGGCTTTGTCATTCATCTGGATTTGTTGTTAGATTACCTTTCGGTTCCGAAAAGGATCCGTTTTTACAGTTTAAATATGTACCTGTGATAGGTAGATTCAAAGAATCTCTAGACAGGGGTTTTCAGCTCAAAAGAACACGTAGGATCTTATTACACCGATTGGTATTAGATTTACCATGTTGCTAGTTTTCTCATTACCGGAATGTTCAAAGCAGACAACACGGTAAGAGTGAATAAGATAGTTACTATCTTTCTGATTAAGCCGTCAATTCATTTACTAGAACAAGTTTGATTCACATAGAATCGCACCATCGTTTCTTTCCAGTTGACACAAGTTTGATTCATATAGAATCTCGCAAGTCACCTACAGGAGCTTGTTTGATGTTGGCTCAAGCAGGATTTCCATCTTCATTGTGAATACATAAGTATCACTCGGATGTTTTTATGGCACAATCACAAGGATAATGCGTCAGGACTCTTGTTAACTGCTTGTGAAACTTATTGGTGTTCAACAAGTGATTAGTATGAATTGTCATATGGATTTATTTATGATCTCTTGGCTCTAGACTCGATTTGTGCGTTTTGGTTTTAGTAATCGGAGGTTGGAGCAGACTGCCACCTATTCAATATCAACTATCTCGAAGTTGGATAGTCAATAGTATAGTCGTCGATGTTGTGTATCTCCGTGACATAATAAGACCAAGTTTTGTTAAGAGAAACTCGAATGGCTGGGGGGGTTTGTGCTTGCATCTGGGTCCATGATGTCCTCTTCAATATCAACAATCAACTATGTGGATTTGACAGCTTATGTATTGACCAGGTTTCTGCCTAGTTGTGGTTTCTTTTTTTGTGTGGTGGGTACTTTCTTTAGACCCTTTATCCATACATTTCTTTTTAATTCTTCAACCCCTTTAATGCTTACCAAGACGTCATTACTAACACCTTGTTTGTGATTGTTTCTGTGTTTAGCTCAATCTAGTCGCATTATTCCATTATACTCATCATCTCCTATCATACCTAGGACTGCTATTGTAACTATGGAGTGTCTTGCGTTGAATCCTCCGGTTATTCTGGTTGGTTGGATCATAGGACAAATACCTAACCTTACCACCTTATGACTTCAGAATCGTCGTGAAATAAGATGTTGTAGGGTATGAGATCGTAACATAAACCTTTTTCGAAGAGTATCAAGCACTTTTGCGTCGATAAGACTCCACTTATTTATTTTCAAGATCACATTTTATAATACATTTCTCCCCTTAATTTTAAATACTAATTCACTTAGTTTTTGAAAATTACTTTGTGTTAAAATTTGTCCGTGAATACCACTAGGGAGAAAACTTTATACTTTCCATGAATTATATGGAACATAAACTTGCTCCCCCTCGTTTTACATCTGTTTGACACCAAAAAACAATGATTTCCAAGTTGTAAAATGAATATAAAATTGAGGTTAGCATTGTTGAGCACACAATTTTGAAAGATTATGAATTGTCATTGAAGAATTCTTAAAACATTGTGCTCAACCACCTAATCATCTTATAACAATCAATCTATTTAATAGTCATTATTATTCCTTAGATGTTATTAAGACCTTTTATAATGTGTTGGCAATACATAAGAGGTTCGTCAAGTTTGATGTATCCAACAATCATAAAACATTGTTTTTAAGAAAAACTCCCCCTCAAACATTGACTCATTTAAAAAATAACACAAAATGTAGAATAATTGTCTTGTAAAACAATATGAGGGAAGGAGTGTTGAACACACAATTTTGAAAGATTTTGAATTGTCATTGAGAAATTTTTGAAAAATTGTGTTTAACTTTTGAAAAACAAATGTTAGAAGAGTTCTATTTTAACGCTAAGGATAAGCGCACTTATGCATACACTCTCCTTTGTCGTTCGGGTTCCGAGTTGCAACTGAGAGTGATTACCAGTCATCAGAAAATTAGAAATGACATGTTTTGAAAACATTTGAAACTCCTGTTCGAACTTCATTTACACGCCCGTGTCGATATTAATCAACATTTCTAGGTACGTAAATGTTATCGATTCCAAGAGACATGTCGAGAAGAATATTTTCTTCAAACATTTTCTGATTTTTTGATTTTGTATTTGCTTTTTAAAATTTTATATTTTTGTATTTTTCTTTTTTCAAAAATATGTACATGTTGACCTCAGCATTGTTATGTGATGATGAAATAGTAATTCCAACTCTTGTCGTGATGTAGTTGTCTTATCTGCTGGAGGAACAACTTTTGGAACCAGCTTTGAACTTGACAGTTCATTGTTGTGGTCGTGAATTTCGAGTTCTGAACTGTTATGATCAGAATTCATTGCTTATTCATCAGATGAAAATTCCTTGAAGCCCTGGTTTCTCAGATATCAGTCTTTTCAGCAACCAACCTCGGAGTCCTTCCTTTGTAGGATTTAAAGATGTACATGAATGTATGTTAAGTGTACCTGCACTGACATCAAGAGTTTGTTTGCATTCATACTGGTTAGTGATATCGTCATTTGAACCATTTTAGGGTTCACTGTCAACCTTGGTTGTGCTAGATGTGAATATCTTTCCAGTAGGAACACACCTAAGACCAACTGTCTTGAAAATTTTACCCGTTGGTTTCCACCTAAGACAAGATCTATGAGTCATTGTTTTCTAATTGCACAAAGGAAGTCTTTTTTATTGAAGACCTGTGTCTTTTTGGAATCTGTCTTTCTGGTTTCTTTGCAAAACTTGTTTGCTCTACGGGTATGTATCTTTTTGTTGTCTTATTAGATAGAACCTTAGCACGTGAGTTGACTTCATTCAGGAATTTTGTTTACAGAATCATGATTGGCAATTAAAGACACATTTCTGACATGTTGAGCAAAACAAAATGTTTGGAGTCCAAAAAAACTTCTAGATCTTAGAGTGTTATGCTATGGGCACAGTCTTATGTCGTGACGCAAATAAGTTAGATGCAGGTCTAAATTCCGTAGACTTTTGGTTATTGATCCTAGGTTTTGGTTTGCTACCATTTGTCGTGCTTTGTGATCTAGCAGTAGCTTTACATAGGTTCTGAATTCCTACTGCTTTTGTGTCTTTGTTCTTAAGCTTCCCTCTCAGTAGTGATATGAACCATGTCATTGTGCTATACGTAGATGAGCCTAAGGTGCAATCATGTGTGTGATGTGTTTTTTCAACAGCAGATTCTCTTCCTTAGGTCAAATAATGTGTAGTGCTAGTTTTGACATCGTTTATTGACATTTTTTTCAACTTGCGAGGAAAACCGTTTTGCTTTGAAAATCTACGGTCGTACTGAACTTAAAAACGCATCGGTGCTCTAAACTGATTGGTTTTATGTGGTTGTAAAGCCGGTTCCCTAAGGATTGACGATTTTGCAAACTTAGTATTCACACTATTTGTTGTTAATTTCCTTAACTCGTTTTTTAATGCTGTAATTGCAAACCCTTTTTCCTGAAGTTGAGCTTTGAATTTATCATTATTTGCAATCAAAGAAGTTGTGTGTTCTATGTTCTTAGCTCTCGTTGACTTGATAGAATCAAACATTTCTTTGTAATGCCTTTTCAAAGTCTCATTTCCTTAAGTAATTTATCCACTTTGTTCCAATTCGATGTTTATTGTTTCAATTACATCTATGTTGTTTAACCTTGGCTTCATTACTTTTTTACTTTCGAAAATTGACCATGTTGCCCTTCTTTTAAAGCTTGATTTTGATATTTAAGTTCAAGATTAACACAATGTGCTTCCATTATTAAAAAAATCTTTTGAATGTGGCAACTGTCTTTTTTGACACGAATAATTTTCAAGATTAAGAGGATTGATTTGAGGTTTCTTTAGTTGTCTGGTTATTAGTTAATGTATAGCAGGCATAAGAGACATGGGTCATGAAATGTTCAGCATGCTGGTCTACCTCTCCTTTATTATTGGATTAAGTTTGTCAGTATGTATTGTTCCAGTAGCAAGAATATTGATTTCAGCTGTTGTTTGTACCGTAGCCATTGACTCTTCATCATATATGGGTTTGATATCTGCATCATCAGTATGTGCATCATTCCCTGATCTGCTACTTGTATCCTTCTCTTTTAATGTTGTCCACTGACTTTCTGTATCATCAAGTAGCATTTCCAAGCTTTACTTGATATCAACCTTTATCCTCTGTTGTCTGCATTTGTATTCATTCACCCAGATGTCTAACTCTCTTGTATGCTGTGCTTCTTTCATTCTAATCGACTTCTTTACAGATTCCATGTGTTGGATCAATGTGTCACGGAATTCTGGAATCTCGAGTTGAGTGTATTGTAGAAAGTAGTTGCGTGTCATTACAACATATTCATCATCCATATACATCCGTGACTTGATGAACATCTAAAACTGTGTCTCGAGTACTTTAAAAGCAGCCATGGATCCAATCTCTTGAAATTCATCTTTGTCAAGTTGTTTTTCTAGTTGGTCCACGTTCAGGAACATTATGCCTATGAAAGTCTCTATATCTTGACCAAAGAGTGTCGCAAATGCACGTTTGAATCCAGACTCGGTTCGAGTTCCATTTAAGTTGTTGTTTGAAAGAAGCTTGAGGTGTGAATGAAGTTGTCGAAAAGATACCATGCAACTCTTTTTTGCTTTGTCTTGAATTTATTGCATTTGTTGTTCTTCCGAATTCGAACACGAAGATAAAGTATCTTTCGTTTCCATTTGATTGAAAATTAAAGTGAAAATGATTGTAGGATATTAAGTAGATGTGTTGTGATTGAAGTTGTGGTTTATTGAAAGCAATAAATGTTCACGGGATTTTACAAGTCTATGATTAAAACCGAGAAAATAGTTGTGTCTTTCGCGGGATTTTACAAAATCAATAGAAAACCGTGAATATTAATTGATTTGGATTAAGGTTTGTTTGTTGTGAATTGAAAGTCTTAGACTGAAAAAGGTAATATAGGATCACTTTGGAGGGTTAAGGGCTGAATTTTGTGAAATAAGGACCAACGATGCAAATCGGTTTCAACTTTGAGGGTAATTAAGCAACAAAGGACTAATGGCATGTGACAAATGCCAAAAGTTGTTAATTAATGAACCAAATTTCCCTCCAAAAGAATGTCTCTTTCGTTTTTAAATTTTGAAATTAGGTTACGGTTTTGTTTTCTATCATACGAACTCGTACAGTTATCGTCAGTGAAATGTGAATATACCACGATGATCGAAACGAGCTCACGATCGCAATGGTATAGATTATAAGACCCGTGATTGACCGTCACTCGAAACCGAAAAACCCAAAAATACTTAAAAACGTGTATAGTTTGATTCTGTTGAGTTGCTAATTCGGTTCATGAAAGAGATGTGCTAATCTGGTGGTCAAAGAAATATGCAAATCCGGTTGATAAGTAGTGATGCGTATCCGCTTGAATAATGAAATGTTAATCCAGTGGTCCTTGTAAATGCTAATCCGGTTGACAAATAGTGATGCTCCGGTTGAATAAGGAATGATGCGTATCCGGTTGATGAAGAAATGATGAGTATCCGGTTGAAGAAAGAAATGTGTATCCGGTCGTCAAAGAGTTGCTGCGTATCCGGTGCCTTCAACAATGATGCGTATCCGGTGGATGAAAGAAATATGCTATTCTGATGCCTTCAATAATGATGCGTATCCGGTGCCTTCAAATATTGTACTAAAGTCCTTGTGTCCTTTCTTTTGCTGTCTTGTAACAGAAACGAGTAACAACAAACAAAGAAGCTAAAAACATGGATCGGTGTTCCTTGTTGTTTTTCAAACCGTGTACAAACAAAAATAAGCCAAGAAGGATAAGCACTCAATAAGCTCATTCCAATGAATTAAGCCACGTAAAACAAAAATAATTTATTAACACCCCAAAAAACTTGAATAAGCTTGAAAAAAAAGTCTGTTAAAATAAGCCCTTAATACACGAATAAGCCACGACAAATGAAGCGAGAGGAAAAAGTGTCGGTGGACACAAAATAAGCTAACAAAAAAACTACCAAATCTAGTATTTGAACACTTTTAAGCTATGAGAAAAACAATACGTTCTATGAACAGTTTTTTTCTTTGATTAGGAAAAAAAACTAATGGGTTGTACTACAATAAAAATGGGCCACGAAACAAACAGTTTTGAATAGCAATTTATGGTTTGAAAAAAAAATTATAGAAGTATGAGTGGGGCGCAGAACGAGAAGAGGCTTTCCAGACCTTAGAGAATGATTTGTGTGACGCTTCGATAAATCAAATATAGTGGTTAATGCGTTGAGTAGAAAGGGAGAGTGAAACTAAGACGAGTAAGAGCAATGTTCATGACTATCCAGTCAAGTGATAAGGACAAGATATTGGCTACTTCAAGTGAGACGTCCAAGGTTGAGAACGCGCCAGCAGAAATGTTGCGTGACCTAGACCAACAAATAGAAAAGAGGGCAGATGATGGTTAGTACTTTATGGATTAAATTGTATAGTAAGTATGAGTATGAAATTCGCTACCATCCATGTAAGGCAAATGTGGTGATTGATGCGTTAAGAAGGAAGGAACGAGTGAAACCTAGACGTGTTCGAGCGATGGCTATGACCATTCAGTATGGAGTAAGAGGAATGATATTGGCAGCCCAAAGTGAGGCGTTCAAGCAAGGGAACGTATGCGCAGAAAGGCTTTATGGGTTAGATTGACATATGGAAAAGAAGGAGGATGAGAGTTTGTACTTTATGGATCATATATGAGTCTTGTTAGTAGGGAATGATGAGAACGGTAGTAATGGATGAGGCTCATGCATCAAGGTACTTGGTACATCCGGGAGCGGATAAGACGTACTATAACCTTGGAGACATGTATTGGTAGCCACATGTAGAAAAGGATATAGTTACCTATGTTAGCAATTGTTGGATTTGTTTAAGAGGTGAAAGTTGTGATGTCAAAGACTTTTGGCTTACTGCAACAGCCTGAGATACTTGAGTAAAAATGAGATAGAATCACCATGGATTTTATCAGTAAATTTCCAAGGTCAAAGTAGTGAGTATGATGTGATTTGGGTGATGGTCGATAGACTGACCAAGTTAGCTCATTTTCTAGCTATACAAGAAGATTTTAGGATGTGAAGTTGGCAAGGATTTATATTGATGAGATAATAGTAATGAATGGAATTCTGGTCACAATTAACTCAGATTGAGATGGATCATTTACCTTGTGATTTTGACAGACGTTACAGAAAGTGTTTTAGACGGGATTGGATTTGAGTACTGCTTAACATCCTCAAGCGGATGGACAAAGTGAACGTATGAGTCAGACTTTGGAAGATATAATGAGGGCATGTGTTATCGATTTTGGTAGTAGTTATCATTTAAGCATTCAGTGTGCTCCGTTTGAAGCTTTGTATGGAAGAAAATGTAGGTCGCCTGTTCTATGGGTAGAGATTGGAGAGAGTAGTTTGACCGGACTTGAGTTAGTACAAGAAACGACTAATAAGGTAGTGTTGGTAAAGGAAAAGCCCTAAGCGGCGAGAGATCGTCAAAAGAGCTATGCTCGTAATAGGCGTAAGCCATTAGAGTTGGAGGTGGGAGATCATGTGTTGTTAAAGGTGTCACCATAGAAAGGCGTAATGCGTTTTAGAAAGAAGGGTAAGTAGCACCAAGATATGTAGGACCGTTTGAGATCCTTAAAAGGATTGGCCTTGTTGTTGATAGGTTGAGGTTGCCTGAGGAGATGAGTTGTGTACATGACACATTCCATGTGTCGAATAAAAAAAACAATATTTGGCAGATGCTAGTTTGCATGTGCCATTGGATGAAATCAAGGTTGAAAAATCTCTTCGTTTTGTTGAGGAACCTGTTGAGAATAGTGACCGTGAAGTTAAGAGGTTAAAATGTAGCAGAATGGTGGTAGTTAAGGTCCATTTGGGCTCGAAGCGAGGTCTTTAGGACTTCAGGTAAACTGAGTATCCACACTTGTTCGTTGAGCAAGGGATCATTGGGAGTTTTAGTTAAATTTGGGTACGTAAGGTTTCTTGTAGACCTTAGTATGCCCTTAGATGTGTTTGTGTGATTTTGGTTAAAGTTATTTTATGAATAAACTTGAAGTCGAGCCGATTCTTTAAAAACGTTGGGCTTTGTAACAACTTATAACTTGGTTTCAAGATAGTTCTTGTTTGATGAGTTGCGAGACAGGGTTGTAAATGACGTTGTTAGGCAACTTAAGGTTTTGACGAGTCTCCTCGATGACGTGCGAGGTTCAGGTAGTTGGATGTTTCTTTTTGTTTGGAGCGGTTATGCTGCCATGCGTACCCTTTTGTGGGCAGGCAAATTTGTTAGCTGTAAGATATCATGTAAAAGTTAGTTGGAATTCAAAGTGTAGCTTTGAGTTAACATGGGTATGGAAGGACTACTTGAAAGATAAGTATCCTTGATTAATTGTTTGGTAATGATAGAATTGAACCTTTTAGTTAAATCTCGGGACGAGATTTCCTAAAGGTGGGGATACTATGACAACCATGACTTGAGCAGGTTAGTCAAACCATTAGTGTTGACTTATGTATATGTTTCAATGTATGGGTTATGTGTTATTTGTGTTTATACGTGTTTATATGAGTTTATGTGGGATATGTGAGATTTGGTAATCAGTCCATTGAGCGTGATCGTCTCATTGGGATTGGATTTGTGTTGGATTTGGTGGAGTTCATTTCGTTCACTTTTGGTGACAAGGAAATGATTTTATGATTTAAGCGTTTTAGTGATTTATCGTGTAAGTATTATTACGTATACGTATTTATGTGTTAGTAATGTTAGATATGAATAGGTGTTAGTAGTTGGAATAAGAATGAAATGTGAATTCCTATTTTTGGAAAGTTAGGTTAAAATAAAAATGAAAAGTTATTTATTTTTAAAAGTCTAGTAAATTGCGTTTACGCAAAAAGGTATACTCAAATAAGCTTAGGCTTTTATAAAAACTTAAGGTAATGTTAATAATTAAATAATTAATTAATAAATAAATAAAAGAAAAATAAGGGATTCGGCCGGATAATGGGAAGAAAAGGAAAAAAAGAATTTTAAAAGGAAATAAACTCTAATTAGACTTTATCTATAATTAGTTGGGGGACTATAAATGCAAAATAAAATCCCATAACCCTTCCCCCTTGGTATAACCGGTCGAACAAAGAGAAAAGAGGAGAAAAAAAATTCGGATTTTTGCTTTTGTGAAGAAATCAAGTTCTATGGTAAGTTTTAAATTAATCATTGTTAGTTATTAATCATTAATTCATGTAATAATTATTATGATGAAATTAGGGTTTTATAAAATCTATAAATTAATGATGTTTAGTCATATTGCAATGATTAGGGTTTAATTAGAAGCTTATGGGTGTAATTGGTTAGACTTAATTCGCGTTAGAATTTGATTTAGATTGGGGCAGAATTTAGGGCTGTGTTGTTCGGCTGTTATCTCGATGATGGTAATAGTTTTTGTCAAGTTTCCGGTGTCTATGATGTAGCTCAGAGAGTCTAGTTTCCAGAACATCCGGCCTCGAAAGTTTTTAAGGTCGGGAAGTCATTCAATTGTTGGTTACGAGAAAAGTTGTCAAAGCAGTAAATTCGGGTCAGATTTAGGTCAAATTACGAGGTATAAAACCCCCACTTAAAATTTGAATTAGGATTATCCAATCTACACTAGTTTAGTTATATGTGTCTATTAAAAATCCCCCAAATTAGAGCTTCTGATTTGGAGTCTAAGTATGGTTTTTAGGTCTAAAATTTTTAGTGTGCGATCAGATCCGAAACTGAGTAGTTAAAAGTTTGATTTTATTTGGGGAACTTAAGTGGGGAAATAAATTAGTGGAAAAATCATGTAGTTAGTAGACTCATGGTATTGAACTTTTGATTTTTGGTAAAATTTATAAAGCTCAGTAGGTATGGTTTAGAAAATAGTAAAGTGAGATCAAAACTCTGCGTTTTTTTCTTTTCCCTTTATTTTTTTTCTTTATATTCTTTTTTCTGGGTAAAATTGTTAAACAATGTGACAAGTGTGTAAAAACATGTTAGTTTAAGGTAGGCAATAAGGCATGGTGTCGTGGTGACGGCCAAGATGGTGAATTAACAAGACACCTGAATACAAATTGATGCCATACATAATATGTGATGCAATTGGCAATTAAAGTAGTTTGTGGCTTATATAAGCGTGTAACACGAGTTAATTTTGGTTGTTTATATTGTGCTATGTTGTTTGTTGAAGTCTTTTATGTGTTTGGAACTTTTTGGGTAAAAGCTAAAAGTCAAATGGCGATGTATTCATTGTTGATAAGGATTCCTCCAATCATATCCTCTTTTTATATAATCATTTAGCCTCTTCTACATATGTTAATTTTGGTGAGAACACAATGCTTGTTTTGTCGTGTTAAATGTGGCGTGGGGGGGTGGGGGGGAGGGTGGAACGGAGGGGGGGGGGGGATGTTTTTTTTTTAAAAATTAAATTTAATATATAAAATAGGAAAACATTTATTATCTTATAAAATATTAAAATAGGGAATAAATATATATTTTTAAGCTTTTTTTTGCTGTAGTTTATGTTGTATTGGAAAGTGTGGAGTCGAGAGGGGCCACCATCGTGTCCGTCCCGTTGTTGATTATGTTATGATATAATACAGTTTTTGGAATTGAGGTGCGAGAGGGCGCCCAATAATGCAAAATGAGGTATTGGTGGGCGGTGGTGATTGACTTCTATTTCTTTTCCTTTATCCTTATCTGCGTGAGGCAAATATAGGGGAGAGGTGTAGCGGGGAAGGCCATTTAGCGCAAAAAGGATATGAATTTGATATGATTGTGGCTCGTGGTACGATTCCGCGTCCTGTTGTGGTTATTTGGTGTCCAATCAAGAAGAATTGTTTTGGTAATATGCAGCACAAAACAAAAAGAAGGCAAAATCCAAACAGCAAAATGAAAGCAGATAATAAAAGAAGAACGCAAAACACTCCCAGCAACGGCGCGTAACGATCCCACCGCAGCTAATTGTGAAAGTATACTTTTGAGCCCATCTATAGTTGTTAATCTGTAAACGTATGTATCGACGCTCAACTTTTGTTGATCGCTTTAAACATCATTTTCAGGTGAGCTAATGTGCTAAGATAGAGCGAAGAGGCTAGAAAGAGACCGGAGGAATGTAATGCTTGTGCGTTTAATTATGCTTAAATGTTTAAATAAATGCGTTTGCATGATTCTTTGGATTATGTTTTGCATGTCCAATTAGTAGCCGATACATCTTTTACATTAATAAAGACACAACCATTAGGTTTCTGAGTATTGTTTATGACACTTTGTGTCTTTACCTTTACTCATAGTTATTATTTTAGTATTCTCTATATAGACACCATGTGTAGTAATGAATATCATTTTCTTGTTACTCCATTGCGTTTACCGCCGTTGTGGCGTGTGAAGGGTGTTGACAATCATGGCTCTGAACAAAATCAAAGAACACATTGCGTCAACTAAACAAAAAATATAGTTCATTTTACAAGTTGTTTCAAGTATTGCCTCCACTATAATAGTGTAATGTGTTGCTCATTTTTTGAAGAGTTTGAACATAAGCATGTACCATCCATCATATACGAGTAATATTCTTTTGTAACAGCAATGCCTGTTAACTAGTAGAAACCATTCATAGAACAACTAAAATTCAAAATTGGTTTACTTAATTAACTACTTAAACAAATCGTAACACAAATACCCCATGCTAGATTGGCCATTTATTGTGTATATTCAAGTCGTGCACTTTAAGCACAAATTACCAGCTTATTGCCTAAGTGACTATAACAACCCAAATTCAATCAAAAGATACATTTATTCAGCACTATAACTAATCACAGCCATGAAAGACAATATTACTTGAGCCATTTTTTCCAAGCAACTGCAAACAATTTACTTTTTAACCTTTATCAAGATTTTTGAAGCAAAGTCATGTAATATTAATCATAAAATGAAAAAAAAATCAAGTAACTACCTTGGAATGAGCATCAACTTCAACAGAAAGCATGTTCCAAGGTTATATAGATTTGGGTTTATATGAACCCTAATTCCTAAAATCAACCAACACGAAATAGAGTGATGAAGATGTCAAATTAGTGATTAAATTGAACATATAACACATTAAAGTACATGATTTGTTGATAAATGGACTTGAAATCGGGAGTGGAGTTGGTGAATCACGAGTGGTATGTGATGTGCAAGGATACGACTAATGATTGAGGGTTGTGACTAGCAAGGGACGATTACAAGAATCGAATTTGGCTTATTTGATGAAAAAATAAAGATAGTATGTGAGATGGAATAAAGAGGATAAGGGTGGTTGTATGTGGTAGAAAACAAATGGAGGGAGTTAGGGATAATGAAAGTGTGAATTTGATTTTTGGGGAAAATTTTGAGCGGGTCTATTAACAATGTAATGATGGAAATTCCAAATTTTGGATAAATTATAAAATGAATTCAAGTCGTTTTACAGACCTAACTATGAAAAAAATATATAAACTTGTGATAACTACAATACATTTAACAAATTGAATTTATATGAATATATGAAATTATATACATAGGCAAGGTTTAAGGGTGTTGATGTTAACTTATAAGTAATTTGAGAATGTAAAAGTATACATAAACATAAAAAGACGATATTTTTTGTGAGAAATCCGTGAGTATTTACACACAAATTTCACATGGATTTATCAAATTGGTAGGTAATCTGTGAGAAATTACCCACGACTTTCCTACAGACATAATTGTTTTCTTCTAGTTTTTTTGATATAGTTACACGTTCACACATATACAAGACCATATACCTACATACAAAGTTCTACTTCACCATTGATGTTGGGAATTATAGTCTTATACAACTTAGTACTGCTAGCTTTGGAATTTAGTTCTGATGGTTCAAGATGGTGCTGCTGCTGAAGAACTTAGAAAATAATCTAAGTTGTTAGTACTGCTAGTGATAGCAGTTAGTATTGTTAGTTATAGTTAGTACTGTCAGTACATTATTGGTACTGCCAGTATTAAACTTAATAATACTGAAGACTTTGTACTGTTGCATGAAGGATAAAGACTACCTGAAGATAGAGACGTAGATAAGTATAGATGTAATCTTTGTATTTATCTTATAGAGTTAAGGAGATAAAGATGTATTTGTTTAAGAGTTGTATTTATCTCTAAGAGTGGTAGTTATCTTGTAAAGGACTCCTTGGTGTATAAAAGGAGATCCTAGGTTAGGGACTTTTAGAGACTTTAGATACTTTTGAGAATATGATTCATAGATTCAAGGTTGTAAACCCTAGTACTGGTGAAGAGTACTCGTATTATTGATCCAATAATATTGAAGTTTTTGGTTATATTCATTGTTCATTTATAGTTACTATTCCATTGATATTCCTTCTAGAGTATTAAGGTGTAGATTCCGCATACACTTTAATATCCATACAAAGTTCTCTACAAGTGTTATTTTGGATTTATCCAAGGTAGCATACTCTTTACAAGGTAAAGAATCGATCAAGGTTTGGGATCAACAATTGAGTCGAGTAAATAGAGTCGAGTATCGGGTTAAAACTTTATAGCTTACTCGAGTTCGGGTCGACCCGATTGACACGAATAAGAATTTATTAATTTCTTTTAATATAAATTATATATGTTTCCTCATTAAAGAGTTAAAAAAGGGGAATTTTTAACATTTTACCCATATTCAGGTTGACCTGAACTTGAGTTGACCTTAATATTTTACCCATACGACGTAACCAAGTTGATTATGGCGTAAACATATTGATTATGGCGTAAACTTCCAAACTTCGATTTCTGTCAAAAGGTTACGGCGTAACAGCCTCACTGAAGGTTACGGCGTAAACATCTCTCGTTACGACGTAAGCTTCTTATTTCTTGTCTAGATAGATTACATGTTAGCTCAACAAGCGTGCACTCCACACTCCCCTAACTTGTTTTAGAGCCGAACATGAAACCTCATTGGTCTCCAGTAAATCACCATTACACAAATGGCGTCGATGACACTAAAATCACCACCCATTTTAGTGTAATCCTTGATTTACTAAAACATATATAAAGATATATGCAATTATGTTAAAACAAACACAACGAAACAAACAAATGCATAAATGAAAATGTCTTGCGATTGAATTTTCATCTTAGTATAATACACATTCCAAATATTTGAAAATCGGGGTATCGTAACGATTGAACCCGTCAATCCATTTGAATACCTGAAGATACTATACACATTTATTTCTACAACACTTTAAAGTTCATTTACTTGACACTTTACAAGCCATGTGTCTTAATCCATTGATGAACATATAGAAAGCTAAGTCCAAGCTTCTTGAAGCGGCAAAACTTCATGCACACATATATGATTAGCAAAGATACATTACCCAAAAGGCTAAAATTATGTATTAGCAGGTCATAATATATTACAAATTACATAACAATTATGCACAAATATAACAAATCCTAACTATAATCAACATATTACATAAACATTATGCGCACAAAAATATCAGGTTTTCAAAAAAAACATACCCAATTTTCGGATAGATGGAGCACGAATGTCAGAATTATTAGAGGTATGAGTTGAAAACTTCCCCACATACAACTTTTATGAGTGGAATTATGAGTGGAGCTTGGTGGGATTAATGGTGTGGTGGTGGTCTGGTGGGTGTCGATTACTGATAAGGTATAAACATTATTCACCTGTGATGTTTATACCTTATAGTGTTTATGTTTTTTTTGTGGTTTAGGAGTAAATATTTAGTAAAGTGTGAATTGATAGAGGATAAGGAGGTACTGAGAATGTGTGGTTAACAAAAATGTGGGTAAACACCCACGATTACTTTAATATTAATGGGTAATTTGTAGGAAATTACCCACAACTTTCTCACGGAAACCCGATCGGAAACCGACACGAAAATTAACAGGTTCGAGTTGAGTCTAAATAAATTTTGGGTCGGGTTTCAGTCGACCCATCTAGCCCGTTTATTAAACAAGTCAGGTTCGGGATGGGAATAAATTAAGCGGGTCGACCCGTCAACCCGTTTATTATTATTATTTAATTAAATATTATTTATTTTTTATTGTACATAGCTGACCCGGACATTTAAATGGGTCATATTCGGGTTGAGATTGTCTGAGCCACCAACCTGTTAACCCAAACCCGCCAACCCAAACCTGACTCGAATTGCCACCCCTAGTTACACGTTAATGCATATACACGTCTGTAAACTAACATAGAAAACATATATCGATAAAATGAATGCCATAAACGGACGTACAGAATACACACGTGTAGATATTCATACACATGTAGTGATTTGTTACATTAAAAGGTTATACCTAAACTAACACGTACAGTTGCGATACTCACATAAATAGTTACGTTAATAAACAAAAACATATAATATGAAACTAAAAACACATATTAAGACATACTAAGTCATGTCGGAATGTGTAAGTATACAAAAACGTAAAAACGATCATTTTTGTGGGAAATCTGTGGGTATTTACACACGTATTTCCGACGGATTTATCATATTGGTAGGTAATTTGTAGGAAATTACCCACGACTTTCCCACGGGCATAATCGTTTTCTTTTACTTTTTTTGATATGATTACACGTTCACGCATTTACACGTCTATAAACTGACATAGAAAACATATATCGATAAAATGAATGCCATAAACGGACATACGGAACACACACGTATAGATATTCATACATATGTAGTGATTTGTTACATAAAAAGGTTATACCTAAACTAATACGTACACTTGCGATACTCACATAAATTATTACGTTAATAAACAAAAACATATAATATGAAACTAAAAACACATATTAAGACATACTAAGTCATGTCAGAATGTGTAAGTATACAAAAACGTAAAAACGGTCATTTTGGTAGGAAATCTGTGGGTATTTACACAAATATTTCCCACAGATTTATCATATTGGTAGGTAATCTGTGAGAAATTACCCATGACTTTCCCACGGGCATAATCGTTGTTAGCCTCAAAATATTGAGTCGAACAATGGAAGTTCATTCATAATAATATTAGGTCTCGGTCACTAAATTAATATACGTTGTAATAGGCTAGACGGGTAAACGGGCTCTTATTTGTAATCTAATCGGTCACGTGTATCGGGCGAAAGCCCAAGTAATCCCGAGCCCGGCCCGTAGAATTACTAAAGGCATGCAAGCCTTTTAGTCCTAGTATATATACACCTCACCAAGTAAGGTGAGGTGGTTGGTTGATTCATTTCTTGTAAGACATTTTATATAAGCAACCCACTTTTCTCTCTAACTTCTCTCTACATTCTTCATATCTTCCATCTTTATTTTCTTGATCATTCCATGCAACTGGTAATGAAGTGAAGTGATTATAGGGTTCTGACATTTGGTATCAGAGCCTCGGGTGGATAGTGATTGAATTTTGTGGCTAGTTTTTTTTTATTTTTTTGGTTCGAAAAAAGTAGCAAGAAAAATCATTATTTGATCTTAGTTTGTGGTTAAAGATGTTAAAGACTTGTACTTTCGGGCTTAGAACTATCCCTTGCATCATTACTTGGTAGTTTGAACATCATTTCGTGGCTTACAAGAAAGTTTAAAGATTTTTTCTTGGTTGCGTTTTGCCTATCGAAGGGTGTTCTTGATTGCATTTTGCTTGCGGGTTGCGTTTTGCTTCCTGCGATTTGTTAGAGAAAGTATTGCAGTTTGTCGTTTTGTGAAGGACAACGTACTGCGTTTTGTGTTATTAGGCACTGCGTTTTGGTTATTGCGTTTTGCCTATTGCGTTTTGGTTCTGTGTTTTGCCTAATTGAAGACCCTTATTGCGTTTTGCCTAGGGAGACTCTGTCCATTTCATTTCTTGGTTGCGTTTTGTCTCTTGCGGTTTGTCTAGGGAGTTGCGATTTGGTTCTGCGGTTTGTCTTCAAACATTGCGTTTTGTTCATTGCGTTTTGTCTCAAGATTTCATTGCGTTTTGTCTCAAGACTTCATTGCGTTTTGTCTCAAGACTTCATTGCGTTTTGTCTCAAGACTTCATTGCGTTTTGTCTCAAGACTTCACTGCGTTTTGCCTCAAGCAACTGCGTTTTGTCAAAATCTTTGGCATTGCGTTTTGTGACCTAGTTGCGTTTTGTCAACATTTTTTTTGGAACTTGGACTTTGAGACTTGTAACGAACATAGAAATTAACAACAAACCTCAAGGACTAATTAAACGAACTTTGGACTTTAATTCGGACTACAAGGACAATTAATCAACAACAACAAACTTTAACAACAACAATTAACTTTTCACGGTTTCCTCTCGATTTTGTAAAATCCCACGAAAGAACTCAATTTCTCGGTTTAAATCTTTGACTTGTAAAATCCCGTGAAAATTAATTACATTCAATTAATCACAACTTCAATCACAACACATCCACTTAAGATCCTTCAATCATTTTCACTTCATAATTCAACAATCATTCATCATGACAACTCCAAATGTAACTTCCACAACCGACAGTCAAATGCATAACAACATAATGGCAGCTGGATCAAGGGATCGTCCACCAATGCTTGCAACAGGACGATATGCACAATGGCGATCACGGTTCTTACGATACATTGATACAAGACCAAATGGTGATGCCTTACGGAAGTGCATTCTCAAAGGTCCTTACACTCCAACGATTGTCACAACTCTATTTGTTCCTGCAACAAAGGATTCTCTAGCAGTTCCTGAACAAACAACAACCGAGACAGTTATGAATATGACTCCTGAGATATACTCAACTGTTGATGCATGTCAGACAGCTCAAGAAATGTAGGAAGCCATCGAAAGGCTATAACAAGGTGAATCACTCAATATTCAAGATGTC